>JBBPDB010010943.1:0-10984 GCA_037974465.1 Brachypetersius altus | reverse complement strand
CCGGTTTAAAAACCCCACTTTAGCGATGCTGGAGCTTTAGCGCTCGTTTCTACCCTGAAAAAAGGGACTTTCTGAGGGGAAAATATCCACAGAACCTCAATAAACCGATTTAAAAACCCCACTTTAGCGACGCTGGAGCTTTAGCGCTCGTTTCTACCCTGAAAAAAGGGACTTTGAGGTAAAAATATCCACAGAACCTCAATAAACCGGTTTAAAAAGCCCACTTTAGCGCCGCTGGAGCTTTAGCGCTCGTTTCTACCCTGAAAAAAGGCACTTTCTGAGGTAAAATATCCACAGAACCTCAATAAACCGGTTTAAAACCCCCACTTTAGCGACGCTGAAGCTTTAGCGCAGATGAAAATATTCCGCTTAAGTGGGACATAAGTATTGGGACGCCACGGACGCTACCTGGAGGATCTCGGCGAGGAGTTCCTGGAGCTCCCGGTTGGCCGGTCCGGAGTCGGCGTCGATCTCCAGGTTGCCGAGGGTCTTGCAGTAAAGCCGGACCTCCGGGGCGTCGGGGTCCCGCAGGATCTCGTGGCACAGGCGCGTGGCCAGGGAGTCGTGCACGCGCGGCTCCGCCTCGGAGGGCCGGACGAGGGCGCCGGGCCGCGTGAGCTCCACCAGCAGCTCCGCCACGTTGGAGGCGTTCACCTCCGACAGGGGGGACGTGGCCGGCGCGTTGAACAGGGTCCTCATGGTGGGGAGGAAGCTCTGCTCTATGGTCTCCTGGTTGTCCCTGCGGCGAGAAAGACGTTTTAAAAACACGATGGAAGAGAGGAAGAGAGCTAGAGAGAGAGAAAGAGGGCGAGAGAGCTAGAAAGAGAACGAGAGAGAGAGGGCGAGAGAGCTAGAAAGAACGAGAGAGAGAGGGTGAGAGAGCTAGAAAGAGGGGGGAGAGAAAAAGGGCGAGAGAGCTAGAAAGAGAGAGAAAGAGGGCGAGAGACCTAGAAAGAGAACGAGAGAGAGAAAAAGGGCGAGAGAGCTAAAAAGAGAACGAGAGAGAGAGAGAGAACGAGAGAGAGAGGGCGAGAGAAAAAGGGGCGAGAGAGCTAGAGAGAGAATGAGAGAGAGAGAAAAAAGGACGAGAGAGCTAGAAAGAGAACGAGAGAGGGTGAGAGCTAGAAAGAGAACGAGAGAGAGAGAGAGAAAGAGGGCGAGAGAGCTAGAAAGAGAACGAGAGAGAGAGAGAGAGAGAGAGAGAAAAAGGGCGAGAGACCTAGAAAGAGAAGGCGTCTTAGCCGCTCCGTGATAAATATTCTCTTTTCGATGAACCGTCTCTCTAGAAAACGGACGAACGGTTGCTTCGTTTCGGCTCGAACTGAAATCAAATGAAAACTGAAAGCATTGCGGCGGCGCTGTGCGAAAGTTTAGGCGCCCCGAGTGTTCCGACCCACTCGACCGTCTGGAACGAAGCTGGACTACCTGGGTTTTGGAACGGCGCGTCGTTGGGGGATCGTAAAGAGAGCGGTGTGTGTGTGTGTGTGTGTGTGTGTGTGTGTGTGTGTGTGTGCGCACCTGCTCTCGCGGGCGTACAGCTGCAGGAAGGCTCCGAGGCAGTGCCGCAGCCGCTGGTTCCCCTCCGTCACGGGGTTGTACCACAGCAGGATCAGGCGCGACAGGATCTGGACGCTGACCATCCTCCGGCAGTACAGGAGCTTCGCCAGGCCCTCCGCCATCTCCGTGGAGATCTCGCACACCTACACACACACACACACACACGCGATCAAACTCGGCTCTGCGCTCCACCTCTGGAAGCAAGAAGTGTCTTAGAAGCTAGAGAGAGAAAGGGCGAGAGAGCTAGAAAGAGAGCGAGAGAGCGAGAGAGAGAGAGAGAGAAAGGGCGCTGGAGCAAGACAGAAAACGAGAGAGAAAGGGCAAGAGAGTTAGAATGCGAGAGCGAGAGAGAGAGAAAGGGCGAGAGAGCGAGAGAGCTAGAACGAGAGCGCGAGCTAGAACGGGCGAGAGAGCTAGAAAGGGAGAGAGAGAGAGAGAGGGCGAGAGAAATAGAACGAGAGTGAGAGAGAGGGCGAGAGAAAGGGAGAGAGAAAGAGAGAACAAGGGCGAGGATCTCACCTCGCTGTCCAGGAACTCCGAGAAGAGCTTCAGGACGTTCTGCACCGGGTTCTCCTCCTCCTCCTCGTCCTCCGACGCAGAACCCGAGTCCTTCCACGGCTCCGAAAGCTTGTCCTGCAGGAGGCCTAGGTCATACAGGAGGAGCAGGTCCACCAGGGCTCGGATGGCCGTCACCCTGATCTTCGGCTCGTCCAGCTGCGTTATCTGGACACACACACACACACACACACACACACACACACACACACACACAATGAAGAAAAAACATGTCCCAATACTTTTTACCGCAATGCGTTTACACACCATTTTTGTCCCGATACTTTTGGCCACGATGTGCATACGCGCCATAAATTTTGTCCCAATACTTTTGGCCACGATGTGCATACGCACCGTCCCTTCTGTCCCAATACTTTTGGCCACGGGGTGTACGCGCCATCATTTCTCTCCCAGTACTTTTACCCTAAAGCTATTGGTCAGGAAAGGTCCTTTCGTACAGAGGAGTAACATGGACACAAGTATAGGGACGAGTTCCCATTGGTGGACATGGTCAGGCGTCAGGTCGGGGGTTTCTACCTGCAGGAGAAGCACCAGGTGGGTCTCCGCCAGCTCTCTGCTGTGGAGCGCCGCCGTGCCCAGACACACCACCGCCACGTTCCTCACCGCCGGGTTCGAGTTGGACACGCTGGGTAGGACCTGCGTGCGCACACACACACACACACATGAGAGAGAGAAAAGGGACGAGAGAGCTAGAAAGAGAACGAGAGAGGAAAAAAAGAGCGAGAGAGCTAGAAAGAGAATGAGAGAGAAAAAATGGGCGAGAGAGCTAGAAAGAAAACGAGAAAGGAAAAAAGGGCGAGAGAGCTAGAAGTAGAATAGAAAAAGGGTGAGAGCTAGAAAGAGAACAAGAGAGAGAGAAAGGGCGAGAGAGCTAGAAACAATAGAAAGAAACAGGGCGAGAGAGCTAGAGTGAAGAGAGAAAAAAGGGGCGAGAGAGCTAGAGAGTGAAGAGAGAAAAAAGGGCGAGAGAGCTAGAGAGTGAATAGAGAGAGAGAAAAGGGCGAGAGAGCTAGAGAGTGAATAGAGAGAGAGAGAGAAAAGGGCGAGAGAGCTAGAGAGTGAATAGAGAGAGAGAAAAAAAGGGCGAGAGAGCTAGTGAGTGAATAGAGAGAGGAAAAAAGGGCGAGAGAGCTAGAGAGTGAATAGAGAGAGAGAGAGAGAGAAGGGCGAGAGTGCCAGAGAGTGAATAGAGAGAGAGAGAAAATGGCGAGAGAGATAGAGAGTGAATAGAGAGAGAGAGAAAAGGGCGAGAGAGATAGAGAGTGAATAGAGAGAGAGGAAAAAAGGGTGAAAGAGCCAGAGAGTGAAGAGAGAGAGAGGAAAAAAGGGCGAGAGAGCCAGAGAGTGAATAGAGAGAGAGAGCTAGAGAGTGAATAGAGAGAGAGAGAGAGAGAGAGAGAGAGAGCTAGAGAGTGAATAGAGAGAGTACCAGGGTCTCGATCAGAGCACTGGTGGTGGGACAGAGTCTCTTCCTGATGTTCCTCTGCTTCAGGACCTCGGCGAACATCGTCAGGCACTTCAGGAGCGTCTCGGGATCGTCCTGCGCACGCACACACACACACGCACGCACACACACACGCACGTGTGGTTTGGTACTGGAGAAGTTTCTTTCACATTCTCTCTCTAGCTCTCTCGCTCAATTTTCTGTCTAGCTCTCTCGCCCGCTCATTCTCTCCCTAGCTCTCTCTCTAGCTCTCACCCTCTCCCATTCTCTCTCTCCCTCGTTCTCGTCCTAGCTCTCTCGCCCGCTCTCTCACCCTCTCTCTTTCTCGTTCTATGTCTAGCTCTCTCGCCCGCTCATTCTCTCCCTAGCCCTCTCGCCCTTTCTCTCTCTCATTCTCTCTCTAGCCCTCTCTCTCTCCCTCGTTCTCGTCCTAGCTCTCTCGCCCCGTCTCTCTCGCTCTATGTCTAGCTCTCTCGCCCCCTGTCTCTCTCGCTTTATGTCTAGCTCTCTCGCCCCTTTTCCCCTCTCTCGTTCTTACCTTGGGTGAAGAAACGGCCGTCTGCTCCGGGACGCGACACTGTGGGGGGGGGGCAGATAAAAAAGGTCAGGAAAACCTCAACACACTTACTGGGTGGACAAAAGTATTGGGACAGGACTCGGTACCTTGTGGGCGCTCTCCAGCTCCCGCCGGCGCCTCCTTCAGCTCCAGGAGGCGCAGCTTGACTTCGGCCAGCTAGAGAGAGAGAGAGAGAGAGAGAGAGAGAGACATTAGAAGAGAGTAGAGAGAGAGAGACATTAGAAGAGAGAGAGAGAGAGAAAATCTTCTTTTTCAGACATTTAAACACACAGGACCCCGAATAGAGCCCAAGACAAACCAGGCCCTGTTGCCACAGCAACGGGATCAGATGAGGTGTGTGTGTGGGTGTGTGTGTGTGTGTGTGTGTGTGTGTGTTTCAGAGACAGAACTAAACACAGTGTCTCGACTAAGAGGGAGGAATAGGACACACACATTATGCCTCTGCATTTATGTGAATGTGTGGAAGTGTGCATAAGTGAGTAAGAGACTCACAGAGAGAGAGAGAGAGAGAGAGAGAGAGAGAGAGAGAGAGACTCAGAGAAGAGAGAGAGAGGGAGAGAGAGAGAGAGAGAGGAAGAGAGAGAGAGTGAGTGAGAGAGAAAAAGAGAGAGAGAGAGAAAGAGAGGGAGAGAGAGAGAAAGAGAGAGTGTGAGAGAGACTCAGAGAGAGAGAGAGTGAGAGAGACTCAGAGAGTGAGAGAGAGAGAGAGAAAGAGAGCGACTCAGAGAGAGAGAGAGTGAGAGAGACTCAGAGAGTGAGAGAGAGAGTGAGAGAGAGAGAGAGCGACTCAGAGTGTGAGAGAGAGAGAGATAGAGTGAGAGAGAGAAAGAGAGGGAGAGAGAGAGAAAGAGAGAGAGAGAGAGAGAAAGAGAGAGAGAGAGAGTGAGAGAGACTCAGAGAGTGAGAGAGAGAGAGAGAGCGACTCAGAGTGTGAGAGAGAGAGAGATAGAGTGAGAGAGAAACTCAGATAGAGAAGTAGATCTTGTCTGTAGAGATTATGTAAGAGTGTGAGAGTGAAGGGAACAGATGATGTGATGATGCTGAGTGATGCAGGCGTTCTCACACACTGTGACTAAGCATGTGCTTCTCTTGCTAAAGTCTGCAGAACATCTGCATAATATTCCAGTCCTTTTCTGGATAAACCCCGCTGTGCCCACACACACAGATTTGCCAGGGCGTCGAGTTTTGCTAATCTCCCATATGTACCACGGTACTAGGCACTTGTTTTCTACACCTATTGCCTATTTGATCAATTCTACTAACTACAGTAACTGTAAAATACAACGTTCAAAATGTCCCATACACAGCTATACACATACAGTCCTCAGAGTCACTCCAGACATGGTGCAATAAATAGAAAATATAATATAGAATGGAACAATAGAATAATTTGGCAACCAAACACAAACACAAACATACAGCAGTACAGGATACAAACTATGGACTAAAAGTATTTACAGAGAGAGAAACAACAGAATATGGGCAGTAGGTCATTGTGATCATGGTGAGTTGCCGTGTGCTTTATATTAAAGGAAAAATGCGGAAGGCATTATGGTATATCATGGTATATTATGGTATGAGGAGTATTATGGCATAGGGAGTATAGTATGGATTGGGGAGTATATTATGGTATGAGAAGTATTACGGCATATTATAGTATGGAGAGTATTATGGTATGAGGAGTATTATGGTATGGGAAGTATTATGGCATAGGGAGTATTATTGTATGGGGAGTATATTATGGGTTGGGGAGTATTACCATATGGGAAGTATTATGGTATATTATGCTATGAGAAGCATTATGACATGGGGAGTACGATGGTATGAATTTGCTCCACACACTACACCTGCAATTGATGGAGCTGAGGGTCTGCTGTGCTCTGATAAATCAGTATACCGCCCTCTGCCCTCTGCTAATTATATATGTTTGTAAACAGAAAACATGTATCTCATCAACACCTTACTGTAGTCCTGGCCATAATTTCAGTCACAGGAGCCGGAAGAACTGGACTTCACCAAACCAAACATGAAAATCTGTTTAATTCTACATAGGTCTGTTTCATCCTACACACACACACACACACACACACACACACACACTGAACATCTGTGCACTAATAAGTCCTGCAGTAGCCCATAAGGCCTTTGATCTGACTGAGCCATGTTTTATCTGCCTATATCAGAGAGTTCATTTGGGTTTGATCTTTGGCTATTCAGTGTCCTATGGTCATGTGTGTGAGTGTGTGTGGGTGTATGTGTGTGTGTATCCCTGGAACATCCTTCGCCTCCAGCTGGTAGACCATGCTGCTTAAACTCTTGCACCTCAGGTCAGTTCAGTGGTAGTTGTGAGTGATAGATGAGTGAAGATGCACTCACACACACACACAGACACACACACACACACAGACACACACACACACACACACACAAATTGTGCACATTGTAATCACGCAAGTCTTTCACCCAGAATCTCTTTTAGGGTTTCGCTATTCAATGTGACAAAGAACCGATTAATTTAACATTACAGGAACCAGAGCAAGAAACTGAGAAATAGAAATAGAAATAGAGCGAGCGAGAGAGAGAAGGGGGAGAGAGAAATAACAGGAAAGAGAGAAGATGGAAAAGAGATGTGAAATGACAGAAGACGTAGACATGTGAACTGCAGGATGACGACAGCGTCCCATGCAGCCACACCAGCCTCCCTCCGGCCATCTGTCGCTCTCTCTCTCCTTCTCTCTTTCACCCTGACCAGAAATCTCCTACGCTCTATCCTTCCTATGACCTTTCCCTTCTTCACATTCCCTTCTGACTCCTTTACGGTTGGAAAGGTGGGAAAACAAGAGGAAAGGGCCACTAGGCAGTCTCTCATTGGTTCCTCAACCAACACTAACCTCATCTTCACCCAGCACAGATGAAAAACATCACTTGTACAGAATGTTCCTCTTGCTTTGGGATTGTGAGAACGGGAGTGGAAGTGGGGGCACTGTGTGAAGAGTTTTGCTCTGCAGAAGAACGTGAGAAGCTGCCTGTGAGTCATACTGCACTTTTCCACTGTCACAGACAACTCTGTTGTGTTTGTTTTGAATTACAAATAGAGCGACTCGTACCTGCGCTGCACTCATGCTGCTCAGCGGCAGGGCTAAAAGGGGTCCAACACCTGCTTTCTGACTAGTCAAAATGGTCATGACAACAGACAGACTTTCAAATAGAAACTATTGTGTTTATGTATTCGTGTATTTTTAATAACAACAGAGATATGAACGAATAATTTGGAGGTCGACAAAGTAAAAGCACCACTGTCTGTTTGGGCTGAAGATACATTTCTGTGCGAGGTTTTATCACTGTGAGAAACACAAAGGTGATCCAGGACATTGCTAACAAGTTAGCTGGGTTAGGTTTTTATCACACGGCTAAAGGATGCAGAGGAAGAAAAAAAAAACATAAAAAAATAAAAAAACACAATGACAAAAGCGGCTTTGACGGAAAAATACTTTCCGCTGGTTCGACTCCATGGACGCGGTTTTGGGACAACAACACGCCGTTAACTGTGTGGCGAGAATTGAGTCAGAAACTCAAACTGACCTGAGATACACTGCTACAACTTCCATGCCACCATATACCTGCCTTAAAGTACGAGAAAGGACCTCAGAAATTTAAGTGCCTATAGTAGTGTGTGTATTTGTGTGTCCTTGTAGTCTCATTACACACAGCTAGCATGCAAACCCTTCCACTGTAGATCCAGCTTGCTGGTGTACAGACTGTAGCCCATCTGTTGTTGGACAGTTCACTTTAACAGCAGTTTCTGACCTCAGTTAGTCTTGGCTGGTAGTTGAGCAGTGGAACTCTAGCAGTGTGAAAATAGTGTAGAAAAATCCTCCACACACATTTAATGTCTGTCTGTCACTGCCGGACTGAAAATAATCCACTACACAAACAACAGTCCAATAATGAAGGAGAAAAGGGGTACTGGGGCTGAGCAATTGTGCATCAACAGATGAACTCCACACTAAATTTCTACCAAAACTGGCATAGAAAAGATTATTTAAATTAATGACTAAGTCTATTATGGGAAAAACTATGTAAGTTCACTATTACTGTCACTAAACCACTGTTATCTTAGCAGTCAGTCAATTAAAAATGAAATATGAATGTTTGAAAAAAAAACCCACCAGGATTGGCTCACATTTCTAATTTTATGACAAAAAGTAATAATGTCCTTGAAATGAATGAGTAAGTGACCCTATGCTTTATGTTATGTTAGTATATTCGGAGTCCATTCTCAGTGTTCATGCAGAAGGAATATTAAATATGTTCTTCTTGGGAATATGATAATCACATATTATTCAAGAAACTGGATTATAAAGTTATAAAAATATTACTTGCATTGAAAAATGTGTGTGCCCTCATGAGAGTGCCGTTTTACTTTTCTCCTGATGTGCACTCTCTTATGTCTGATCACTGATGCATGATAGGAAACAGTTAACCATTGATGATCATCAAGGAACAACAGCCAGCTTGGAGCAGCCCTGGCCTTAATGAAAGCCTGGCTTATTTCCCAAATACAAAGACTGCAGTGGGTGCCCATTAGCAAGTAGAAAGTATAAACAATAAATGAAAACATAGTACAACGTTTTAGCTCTTTCTATTGAAAGCACTTTTAGAAGGTTGGACACTAGCATTACTGATACTGATACTGATTTGTTGGTGCGCTGATCAGACACTAATGTGAAAGCTAATGAATACAAACGTGATATTTGGCCTCCTAGCGGTAGCAAAATTGAAAAATGTTTTAAACAGAAAAAAAAGCTGCCCACAAACAGTCCAAAAATATTTTGAACCACTCTAAAGTGCTTGCAATATTTCAAAAATGCCAAAATTATTCCCCTGTTGAAGGCAAATGGAATGTTTATGTTTAAGTTACAATTTTGGCCTTTTCACCCGTAGAGCTACATATCCCATCATTATACAGCCATCTTGAAAACAACGCTAAAGCCCTGGCACAGGGCATTCTGATCTTTCACAGAGCACACACCTTGTCATGGATAAGACAGCCTCCATGCTTCAGGCCACACATGTTCAGAAACGCACCGGATTCTGGAATGGAAACGTATATCCTCACAAGAGCGAGTGCAATATTGACGTCACAATAAATCATCCCTTAAAATCCACACAAGTGGTTAGCAATCAATGCAACTGTCAGCCAGGCTTAAATGATGTGGCTTTCAAACAAAACACATCCACACACCGTGTGCAATAATGATCTCAGATAGTTAACTCGAACCATCCCGGGACGGATCAATGCTCATAATATTAGAAACGCCTGTTCCTGACTGGCATAGTAAATCTAAAATATGAGTCAGAAATCAGGAAGCATCTAATTAATCCATGTAGGACATTTTGATCTAAAGTTTACTTGGTGCCTGCATTTTAAATGTAAATAAAATCCAATTAAAAAAAAAGAGAAGTCCTACATTTTTCTTGTAATTTATTAAGTTTTTGTCTTGTTTTTTTCTTATTTTTTCTTCTTCTTGTATAATAATAATAATAATAATAATAATAATAATAATGATAATAATAATAATAATAATAATAACAAAACAACAACAAAAAATAATAGTAGTTTTATTATTATTATTATTATTATTATAATTATTATTATTGTTGTTGTTGTTGTTGTTTTGTTGTTGTTGTTACTATTATTGTTGTTGTTATTGCTTTATACAACATGTGAGTTTATATAATCAAATCACAACCATTTTCCAGTCTCTCTTTATCTAAATGACCTATGTTTTTGATTGCTTACCCAATTTAATGGCTCATTTAACCAGAACCCCAGAGCAAAACATTTATTTAAAAATCAATATAGCAGTTTAGTTGGGGCTAAACTGTTGCACACAGTATAAATGGACAGGTTGTATGTAAAAGCTTTTAAATAACCAAAGTTAAATGGTCTGTTTTTGCAATATGTGGATTGCATAGACTGGAAAATTAACCTTTTCCCCTGATTTCTCTCTCCCTCCACCGCAGCAGTGAGGATGTCTGATTTCCACTCAACAGTCCTGATACAGCCCCATTGTTACCCAGTCTTATATCCTAAGAATAAATCAGTCTTTAAATATTTGTACATTAGCCTTTGCAGGTAAACTTTTCCACCTTAATGTTAGTGGGTTCTAAATACATCTGTTAGCTTAAGGCATGTTAGTCATCTCCACAAGCAAGTCTTTGCTAACTGTGACACATCATTGTATTAACTTTAATTTTGAAAAGCCTTTGAAAAGCACCAAAGTTTTGCCTGACTCCCATTCCATTTCAATTAAGCCTCACATTCATGAAGAAAATCTTAAAATTCTTGAAATTAAACAGTAAAATGACTACCACTGCGTGAAGCCTATTATTGCAATCCATAAGCACCAGTGTGATGTTATTGCAGTTTACTACCTTTTGCTGCCAATTTTTTATTTGGCTTTCTGCTGGAAGCAAGAATGACGGGGAGAGCATTTCTTCTCGTCTTTCTTCTTCTTTTCCAACTCTGAGAGAGGCCAGGCCTGTTTAATGGGTACGGTCACAGCCTGGGCGCATGAAGCAGAAGGAGAAGAGGAAGAGAAGAGGAAAATGTCTGTTTAAGTGTTTCTTGATGCCCTTGGGAGCGCAAATGCTTTTCATTCATATTTTAGCTGCTCCTGACACACAGAGACATGATCTATTTTACATAGAGTGGGATCAGATGACCTGAGCTGAGACAGGCCATAAGACCAATGACTGGTGTGTGTGTGTGTGTGTGTGTGTGTGTGTGTGTGTGTGTGTGTGTGTGTGTGTGTCTGTCAGTCTGT
>JBBPDB010010916.1:0-13013 GCA_037974465.1 Brachypetersius altus | reverse complement strand
TAGTTTATAAAATGTATATTGTAACCACCCATTTTCCTTTTCTACTATAAATAAAGAAGCACAGGGGCAGTCTGGCGTGACTCACTTTGCAGAAGTGGTAGGCTCGCCCTTGTGCAAGTAAAAAAGATATCTCGGTCTCCGGTCTCTGATTGATTGAATGTTGCAACCAGGGAGAAATATTAATAAATCTCTAACAATTCTATTCTATTTTTACTCATTTTTGCTGCTTTGTTTCTGTCCACTTTCTGCCATGACAACACAAATTTCCCACTTGTGGGACTAAGAAAGGTTTATCTTCTCTTATATTATGTTCTGTCATGTTCTGTCTCCATGTTGTTTGTTTACATGCGCAACTCTGCCCCTAGTTTGGTTCACCTGTTAACTTCTTTGTAACCCCACCCTTTCTCAACTGTTTTGAATAACCTTCATGTATTTATACCCCAGTCTTTGTGTTGGTTTTGTTGGTTAGCTGTGGCTTTCCCTGTGTCTAAACACATGGTTGTGTTACGGACGCCACGTCTTCCCCCCCTAGACATCGCCCTGTTTCCCCAGAGTATTAGACTGGCTTTTTGTTTCTGCCTTGTTTCTGTCTCGTCTTTCTTTTCTTCCCTAGGTCCCTCAGTTCTAGTGTGCTTCCCGTTCTGTTTGCGCCACAGCCCTCTTTCCTTTCCACACCTGCATTGGGTTCCCCTGATTACACACACACCTGTCACCCCTTCGTGTTTCCTATTTATACCCAGTCCGCTCCCGAGTCTAATCGTGCCTGTATTCTGTTTGCCCTCCGTGTGTATGTCATTCTGCTCACCCTGGTTGTCCTATGATGTTTTATGTAACCCATGTCTCTGTGCTTTCTTTTGCAGACCCGTGCTCCCAGTAGCCCCTAGTCCTCGCTCCGCGAGCCCACGTCTGCCTGCGAGCAGCCTTGACCCTGTCTCCAGTACTGCCTGCGTGCAGCTCCAGTCTGCTTACTCTTGAGAGCCAACGGCTCCCCTTTATGTTGATCCGTTTTAGCCCGGAGCACGGGTCTTGCCTTGTTTTGGTTTCCTTTATTCATGTTTATGTTATAGTTATATTAAAACCTTTGTGTTTTCCCTTAACGTGTGTCCTCTCCCCTTTTCCCTTCACCCACATCAAAACAGGTTGTTCCTGTGGCTCTTTCCGCGACTTTGCCTGGCATTCCTGTGTCACAATAAACACCCATGGTGTGATTCCCCTGTTTTGCTTTGTATTCTAATTTGTGGTCTGAACAGTGTATATTTTTGGTTTTCATGCCTTGTTTTGTTTCATCTGCATGTACATCCACTTCAAGTCCTACATTCATCCCAGTAAAGGTATGTTATGGTAAACTTGGTATAGATTTGGGCCTGTATTCCCCAAATTTATCAGAGTGGGAGTGCTGATCTAGAATCTGTCCATTTTATTAAAGTGTGCTGTAAGTGATCCTAGATCCGCTTCATGAATACATGCCTAAAACGTCAAATAAGGGTAAAAAATAAAGGTCTGGTTTTAAAAAGCATGACATCTCTCCTTCAGTTTAGATTCAACTCCATTTGACTGACCATGCAGTTACGACCAACAGTTACATGACCATACAACTCTAATTAGTTTAGAAGAGACAATATGGGCTCATGCATGTATACAGTAGATCATTTTCAATGGCAAAATGAGCAAATATCACAAAACCTTACACTAGATCTAGTCATACTGGGTTTAAGGCCATTTATCAGTTTGTGTCCACTATAGAAGCTTTGAAATAGGAGTTTTTGAGTTTTTTGTTTTAGGAGCAAAATTCTGGCCCCCAATGTAATGTAAAGAAAGGTAATATAATCTAAAAATTGTCTTTCATGCCTTTACTACACATATTACTGTAAATAATGGGATGAAAACCGAAGTGTTTGCTGCCAACGTCTAAACATGGTGGGAGGTTTGTAAACATCACCCTGTGGGATGAATAATTGCCCTGTACAGGACTGGGTGAGAGCTCGGATGTTAACACTGTTCTATCATGTTCCCACATTTGTTTATACACACTGGCAGTGACATTTCTAAAAAAAAATTATTTAACTTTCATGAGATATTCTGAAACATGAAATTCTCCTTCAACCCTCAAAAAAACCTTTTCTTCCAATCCCATAGTACAAGAACGGTCCAGTCCCATAGTAAATAGCAGGATTTCAAGAGCCACTGATGCTTTGTGTGTGGCCCTAATCGTTATTAGTCATCTGGTATCTGGTTGCCTCCTATGTGGACAGTTTGATTTCACAGACGTGTGATTGACTTGAAGTTACATTGCGTTCCCTTTATTTTTTTTGAGCAGTATATTTTAAGTTTCTGTTATTTTATCAACCCTCTATGTAGTTATAGGGCCTATAAATGGAGAAGAAATATGACACAGTGGGATATTTCTTTCAATATATTTTAGTTCTTAAAGAAAAATTCCAACATCTGTTTTACTTGTCTGGAGAAACACGTTTAGACTTGTGTTGTATGCGTGTATTTGTTTATAAAATAATGTTTTCTTTTCTCTGAAGTAAGATGCGATTGAAGATGTGCTTCCTATGTCGTTTCATATATATATTTATAGTGGTTATATCTGTTGGAATGGCAAACTACTTTAACAGCATGTCTAATGAAAATACAAAGAAAATGAATGAAGCTGATGATTCTACATTCATTCTTAAAACAACAACAACAAAAATACTTAAAGGTGCAGAGGAACGTCTATAACTCTTCACTCTCATACAGAGGGGCAGTATGGCGAGGGCTACTGTCGGACCCCAAGGAGGAAAACTGGTTGATGATGGGAAGCATCTTCAGTGGCTTGGTTGGAGGGCCTGTCCTGTTCAGCCGTGCTGAAATAAAAAACAACTCATCAATATTGGTTAGAAGAAAAGAGAGAACTAATACCTAGGAAGATGGATGGATGTATTTTACTTAAAAGCTTAATGAGCTTAATGAATGTAAAATGTTTTTTTTTATAGAATTCAGTTTTTTATAACATTAAATGTATGGAATTATTTTAAAAATAAAAAATGAACGAAAGAGAATTGTTCGAGAATTAAATATAATGATGAGTTTTGCAGGTTAGCCACAAAAAAACAACAATCATAGCTTAATTAATGTTCTTTGTTTGTGATGTCCAAGAGAGCATGTCCTCTCTTGTACATCACTGAACACAATCTTTTCTGAGAATGAGAAGTTGTTAAATGTTAAAATAATCCTGGTAAAACCTATACTGTACTTTCATTCACTAGACACTTTTTAAGATACAGCATCCAATATTCTGGTCAACTCTGTTACATCTGTTACAAAACTACATAAAAAGCTGCAAAGAATTTTTATAAAAAGTATGTGATGTCACTTCTGGTGGTACTTCTGGTGGTGCTGAGGATGCACTAGCTGTTGATAAAAATCTTAATCAATTGCAATTGTTATTTTAGCAGGTGGAGCAGGTTCCACATGCGGTTCTCCAAGATAACACCAAGGAACTTTGTACGATCTCGATGATATGATTTGAACTGTGCATTGCTGCACGGTCATGGGTCAGCAGTGTGAACAACAAAGGGCTGAGGTCACAGCCATCTGGTGTTCCTGTGCTCAGCGTGATTGTGCTGGAGATGCTGCTCGTGAGACTGTCTGACAGAGGTCTCCCAGTCAGAAGATCCAGGATCCAGTTACAGAGTGGTGATCAGGCCAAGCAATCTTACATAAGTGTGCTTTAATGTCCATGTGGGTGAGGACCAGGTGATGGGTGATGGAGAAGACATCATCTACTGAGTGGGTGCAATGATACGTGGTTGAAACTGTAGTGGGTTCAGTGAGAGGGGCGGCTGTGATTTTATGTACCTCATGATGAGCCTCTCGAAGCACTTCATGTGATGGATGTGAGTGCAATGGGATGATAGTCTTTCAGGGCAGGACATTGACAACTTCTTTGGCATAATGATGTTGGTGGCTTATAAGCACATTGGTGTGATGTTGGTGCTCAGAGAGATCAATGAGAACTTCCAAAAAGCTGTTCAACCGCCTCAGGAACCTTAACCCCTGTGATGGGCAAGTCCACCCCAGCCTTTTCAGTCTCTGAGACTTCTTTGGACATCGCAGAGGCAGGATTGACGAGATCCTCAATGTATTCATTCCAATGCTGGATGATGGTCGAGGTCAACAGAACCCCATTAATTCTGTAAACAGTCGGAACGTAGCTCTACTTTTCCCTCCCGATACGGCAGACAGTTTGCCTGAACCTTTCCATGGCCTCACCAGACTCCTCCCACACCTGAGTTTTTGCTTTAGAGACCATCCAGAAGGAGGCCGACCATGTCCGCTAAGCCTCCTTCTTCAACTTGATAGCTCTCCTTACCTCTGGTGTCCACCATCAGGTTTGGGGGTTACTTGCCATGACCGGCACCTTCCACCATGCAGCTACAGCTCTGTATGGCCGCCTCCACAATTGAGGAACGAAACAGGATTCACTTTGATGCAATGTCCCCCTCCTTCCCCAGGAGGAGTTCTGGTGAACAGGGGTCTTTATGCTCCCAGCAAAACCTCAATTCACGCTTGGGTCTGCAAGGTCTGTTTGTTTTGTTCCCCTGCCACCTGATCCAACTTACTACCAGTTGACAGGTCTGGCTTTTTCTTCACCTGAGTGTCCAAGACATATGGCCACAGATCAGATGACACAATTACAAAATCAAACATTGATCTGCGGCCATGTGCATCCTTATGCCATGTGCATTTATGGACAATCCATGTGTTGCACAGAAGTTCAAGAAGAGAACACCACTTGGGTTCAGATCAGGGAGTCCATTCCTCTCAGTTACACCCCTCCAGGCCATGATGTCACGATGCCCACATGAGTGTTGGCATGGGTCTCCCAGCAAAACAATGGAATCTCCCCATGGCCTCTGGCCGCCACCCAATCCACAATGCATCAGATCCTTACAGCTCCTCTTGCAGGTGGTGGGTCCAACGGACAAAGACCTGGCTTCAGGGTGGGGGGACTTTATCCCTAGTCTGGGTGAGGGTAACAGGAGCCTTGATGTTTCCTCCAAAGGGGTGTTCCAAATCGTTCTTTCACTCACCTCTCACCTAGGACCTGTTTGTCCTGGGAGTCCCTACCAGTGGCAATTGCCCCTGACAGCATAGCTCCTAGGATTACTGAAGTACGCAAACCCCTCTGGCGCATTAAGGTGGTGATTTACGGAGGGTTTTTATAGAGTTATTTTAAGTTATTTATAGAGCAAATAAATATATTTACGCAAACAAAAACTCTCCTACTTATTAGACCTTTAGTTCTATTAAGGAAGACAATGTTTTAAATTATTTTAGATGTATTGGCTAAGAATTTAAGAACCAAATTGTCTCACAGAGTACATTGATTGTAGAGTAAATATATAAAGTCATCCTGATTTAATATCTTCTATGATGATAACAAAATTTGAAAGGAAAATATATATATTTCTATACTTGAAATGTACCTGCAGTCCTGGAATGGGCCGGATGCTAGCCTTGCTTCTTTCTAGACGCCCATCAAAATTAAGTTAATTTCTGCACTGGTCACCAGTCAGTTTGATACATAATTGAATAATTTTGCGGTCTATTATATTCTGTCATAAAAATGCACTCATCTCATACGTCAAGTCTACTGAAAAAGGGTACTAAAATGTAATTTGAAGGTGTTCATAACGGAACCAGATAACAGATTCACTCCTGTTAATGAAGTGTGACAAATATATTGATTAATATCAGTTAATTTCAAGGAAACAAACGAGAAAACGTACTTGCCACGTCCAGCCTGGCATTGCAAGTGGACATTCCAGCCTCATTAATGGCAGACACAGTGTACCAGCCTGCGTCAGACTTCACCACTCGGTCAATAAGCAGACAGTGATTTCCGGAACTGTCATGGGACAGACTGAAAGATAAAAAGGGCAACATTGCCGTGATTTTTACCAAATATGGTGTAACATTTCAAATGATTAGTTTTACCACTCTTCCAAATTGTCTGGTTTTCTTTCTTGATGATTTTTCCTGACTCTGCTCACATTTTTGCAAACATGGCTCCTTCAGTTATTTAGTTTATGGTCTATATGAGTCATTCAGAATCAGAACCTTTAAACTCAGGTTTCATTCAGAACTTTTAAATTCAGCACTTCTGGCACCAACCATCATACTACGTTTACAAGCATTCAAATCTTTTTTACTCATTGTCCGCCATGCATTAAATCAATGTGTCAAATAAATAAATGCCTTAAACATTCTTAATTCACCTCTAACTGTCAGTGACATAGAGGCTATAATAACTGTTTACCATTTGTGCCTGACAGTGGGACACAAGCATTATATTGGTAAAAAGCTTTCAGTCTTCAGTAATGTAATGTATTAGTTTATAAAACTAAAGTGGATGAGCTGTTTTTTTCTGCCCAAGTGCTGTACCTGTTTGGTATTTAAGGTGTTGGGTAGTTTTTGGTACATATTAGGTAGCCCAACCACTGGCTATGGGTCCAAACATTATAAGTCTGAGGAAGCCGTTTAAAACAGTCTGTTAACGGCTCATCACACAATAGCAAAAATGTATGAATGACAGATACCAGTAAGTAAACTATAAAATACTGACATTTTATGCACTCGACAAACTATGTAAGAATAGAAGTTAAACCAGTATCCATTTCTCTATCATGCATGATACACCCTTTCCTTGTATGGTTATGAGTTGATTTTCTCACCTTCACAGTAATATCTATTGCCAGCTGAGAAGATGCTTAAACATTAATAAAGTTATTGTTAATATTTAATAGATTTGAACTGATTTCAATTGAATTTAAGTATTTTATTACTAAAAGAAGATATTTAAAATATATAACAAAAAAGCAAATAACAAAAGAACCTCAGGCAGTAACCCACTTGTTGTTTGTCATTCACTTTCTGAGAGTAGTTTTAATCAATTCTCTGAAGAGCTGACCATAAAACAGTTAAAACAGACCTTAAGAGGTGACCAGTATGCTTCGCAGATAATCAATAGATGCACAGACATGTTTTTAAATGGGTTTGTTCCTTTATACTGAGATGACTTTTCCAACCTCATATATAGAAGTAGCTTTATTTAATGGCCAAAAGATTTGATGCATGGACAGTTTTTCACTTTTTCACTTAGAACAAATGATTTATAACTCAATATAAATAACTATTCTAAATGAGATGGGCTTTCACAAGTAATACGCAATACATAATTTGTTCCTTTACATTTAGAAATAACAATGTTTCCAATAATTCAAAATCAGACATCGCAGCCATATTTTCAAAAGTCTGTGTTAATCACAGACAAATTAAAGGACATCACTTAGATGTATGATGGTGCTAAACATACCTCATTCTGGTGGGGTCAATGCGCAACATTTCCTTGTCTTTTTTCCAGTAGATCTGTGGGGAAGGTGATGCAGCGACCTTGCATTCTAAATTTACTGTGTCACCCTCAAGGACCCGCAAGTTCTGCATTTTAACCACAAAGGTGGGAGGACGCTGCAGTTCCTGAGCTAATTATAGAGCAAAATAAATAGTTTTTTTGAAGATAAGCTGTGAAACACCTTCAAATTATTAGATGATTTAATGGGGACCCACCAAGTACATCCAAACGCAGTGAAAACCGATTCTCTCCAGCACGATTCCTTGCAATACATTCATATACACCTGCATGGTGAACCGTCACAATCTCAATGATGAAGGAATGGACACCCTTCTCACACACAAGCATCTTATGATAATCATCAGGTCGGATAGCTTTTCCATCCAAATACCAAGTAACGTCTGGGGTTGGTAAACCTCCAACCTAAGGAAACATATTTCACTTCAGAATATGCAAATTCATTTGCACAGAAAATGTGAACACTACGAGTCAAATGGCATGTTTTGTTGAGTGGAAAACATCCTTTACAGGCAACAAACTTAAATATGACACAGTTCTGCAGTTCTTTCGTTAAACATTTCTATGTTTAACATATTGAAAAAAAAATCCAGGTCACATTTAAATGTTAAACAAAAAGTATATTCTCTGGAAATGTGCTCATTTTGAAAATCAACAAAATTTGTAATTTGTCCAGGAGTGTCTTACCTTTTTACATATGACTATATCAAATACAACTACAGTTTTTACTTAGTTATATCTAAATTAGATGCCGTTTTACTAAATTCAGCCACAATTTAAAAGATTTATTTAATAAGTGGGTGATTTGCCTTAAAGTCAATCCTGCAGAAACGCCCTTCCTCCACAACAAGGTCCTGGGGCACCTGAATGAATCGAGGGGCATAACATTTTTCCTGGATGGCAGACCCTTCAGTTACTTCCCCTTCAGAATGAAGTGTGCTGCTGCTGGGAAAACACATTTTGTTGGGGTATGGTCAAGGGTTTAGACATTTGATTGAAATGTCTTTGGTTAAATGATACATACCATTTCAGAGAATACCTCAAATATACCAAATGTTCACAATGTAAAGTTGTACAGAGTAATTGTACTAAAAGAGTTCTAGTTTTCACATGCCAGGGTGAAAATGAACCAGAATATGTGCATGTTTCACAACCAGGAAATTCAACTTAATACTAGATATTTCCAACTGCTCTTTCTTTATTTTTTCATCTGGTCTGGTCTCGAATCCCCTTCCTTTCTTCACTGGAAAGACAACAGATCTACTTTACACACACCTACAAGGCATATATTAGCCACATGCCTCCTCACACATACACTCGCAATGAGACACTTTATCTGAATGAAAGTCAATGGTAGGCTTTCAGTGCCAAACAATTTCTGAAGTAATCACTTCTTGGATTCAAGCAAATATTTTAGCCCATGCTTTCACAAATTATTAAGGCATATTGGTTATTGTGCAGATTTGCAGTACATGTACAAACAAGAAGACACAAGCAAAAACAAGGGCATATGCAAAGATTTACCATATTAATCCAGTGTGCTGACCTTCTTGTGAAAAAGTCTGTAAAAGTGAATGTAGTGTTTAGGCAGTCATTTCTATATCCAAACAACAATCCTTCAAAGCTTGGAATATGATGATACAGTGGTTTGGATATGTCTCTCAGTTCGTGAGTGACATATGCTTTAGATTCTGAATCTACCTTAACGAAATGCACTGAATCCACCTAGCAGAAACAATAGCTAGGAGAAACACATTCAGGAGAGCTACAATTACCTCAAAACACCAACGTTCTTTAGGAAATCTATTTGTTGATTTTATCTCCTCGAAACATACATTAGATGCATAACATGTAGTCAATGAGGTTTACCAAACTCCTATGGTAATCTGTGTTGCATAATATAATCGGGTAATCAAAATTATGATTTAGTAGGAACACCTTGATAAACATGAATAAACAAATAGCTTTAGCTAATGCAACTATTAAATAATAACAACATTTAATGTGAGGTATTAACAAAAATACTCCAAAGAATTCAAACTGGGATTTTTACCTGTTTAAACTGAAATTCAGAAGAACTCTCGAGATCAAACACAGAAGCAGCATTAGCATGACCCAGCAACCTGCGAGCCATGCGTTCCTCATAAGACAGCTTCTGTTTAAAGACAGGAAAGGAGCAAGAGTTTGTCACATCAAATAACAGTACTTGAGGTAGAAAATATTGGTGAAGGTGGACTCCTGAGTAGTTTGTTAGGAGGTTGACGGAAGAGTTTAACTCCCAGTGATGCTGTTGCAAATTTGTTCAAAGAGTTGCGAAATCCTCATCAGTTTTTGGATGATGATCTGCTCAGACCCTTGCATACAGGGATATAAGACATTTTTTTTAGTTTTCCTTGTTCTAAACAGGGGCAGTATGCTTTGTTGTTATTCGAGTGTTTGTCACCTCCCTGTCTGGCTGGTAACCAGTAACCAACACACTGACGGAATTATTCATCTTTTTGAGACTTAGCATATAGTGCTACACAATCCTAGTGATGGTATAACATAGCATTGAACTGTGTTGGTTTCACACAAGTAAAGAACAGACAGAAATACCCATCCATAAGATATGAAGCAAGAGTGAGCTTCTTCTCAATCATTTTTGAACACTAATCTTGGAAACTGAGAAATTAATAATTTTGACTGATTTAACTCTAAATGAAGTAAACAAAATTGTGATTTCTTTAGCATAGTATTACATTTTACATAGATTATGATCATAAATCAATAGCTGCTTTGAATTATGATAAATTATAATTTTCAAATGTTCAAATATGGGCCCATTTAAAACGTCAGCCACTCTGGGTCTTTAATGGTTAAAGATTGAACAAAAATAATGTTACTTGTTTGACTACATGAATACTCAAATGGAGCTCTGGTTGATCATCCTGTGCAAAAACACTGTTGACTGACATACGATGCTTTCAGGGCTATCTTGTTTTCCCAGACTGTCAGACTTTTTGCATGGTACAGTATACTACATATGAAAGGCGCCTAACCCTAACCCTAACCAAAACAGATGGATAAAACTGAAACATGGTTTGATTTGTTTACAGTGTGAAAACACCTTTTTGGATGGTCCAGACTTTTGAACCTATTACAGGAAGTTGAAGCAGGCTATCAACACCCATTAAACAAAAGAAAAAGAAAAAGAAGACAAGTAAAAATCAGTCACAGTAGCACATTGGGAGAGGAGAATATAAACTGCAGAAACTTACTTAATGATAGTATAATAATATAGTGGCAATGAAATTAATGGGTTGCTTCATTTTCCTCTATTTAAATGGAAAAGACTGACAGCTGAATTGACACCACACCAATTAGTGTCAACTATATGCAGCCCACATAGATAATGATGACAATAGAACATACTTATGTCATGCTAAGCTCTTTAGTGCACTTGCAAAATTGCAATGTGAAACCAGAACTAGCCGAATCAAATGCCAAGAGTGAATGCTGAAATGAAAGGGAAATCAAGAAAATGGAAACATGTTCTTTAGACCATTTTGCATGCAAGATAAAATCACAATGTAATTCTTATTTCTATCTTTATTATTAGTTTTTTACTTTTAGGGTATTTTTGAGCTCTCACAGCATATTTTGTTTTTCTATTTTCTTTTAATATTTTCAAATACCTGATTGTTCTTTTGACGAGCCTCTTTACTGCGTAGCTTCTTTTCTAAATCTTGAATAAGAGCATCCTTTGAGCCCTGAATCTCTTCATCTGTGGAACGCAGATGGGTTTGAGAAACAGTCTTCTTCAGTATTGGTTTTGGCAACCTATGAAATAAAATGGACAAAGCCTTCAGTACATACTTTTACACAGTTGTAAACAAATGTATGTTCAATTGACTACAAGAACTTCACTTACGTTTTTGGAGTTTCCCTGAAATTAACTGGCTGAGAGACAAGTGAGGAATGCTGGGGAACAGTAGCTGTTATCATAGACTTTGAAGACATTTTGGGTGGAGTAGGTGAAACAATATTTGTTGACATCTGACTTGGGGGTGGTTGCTGGAAGGTCCTCGGCGTCTCGGACTGAGGCACAGACTTAGAAATGTATTTGCCTTGTGAAGTTGGTTGTGAAGGCAGTACAGAGCAAAGAAAATCTGCAGATGATGTTTTGTCATCACACCGAGAACTTGCTACTTTAGGGATCAAAGTCACACTACTACGCATGGCAACAGGAGGAGGTGCAGACTGAGGAGGGCTGCTTGGAGATGTAGTGGTTGCAATTGATGAGCTAAGATTTGAAGAGTAAGGCGAAGGGCTGCTGCCATTGGACTGGAGACTGTCATAGCTTGGGGCCTGGAAGCTGGGCTGAGACTGGATAAAGTGGCGGGGGCGCTCATAGTTGAAGGCACAGGGTGGATAGAGCATGGGTGAGAAGGTGGGGAGGTCAGCCAAACTTTTGGAGGTGCTGCTTGGTTCTGCTTGCTGATTCAGATTGCTTGAGGGGGTGAATGGTTTAGGAACAGTATTTTGGAACTTGTTTGGCAGAGACATGGGAGTGTGGGGGACCTTTGTAGCCTCTGTAGAGCTCTGAGAACCAGAGCTAGAGTCCCTTGAAGTATATTTGACAGTCTGCTCAGGTATACCGCTCACAGGCTGCATCCTGTTGAACAACAATTTATTTTAAATTTATTCATGTGTTTAAATGCACGAAAGAAAAAATTGTGACAATATAACAAGTGAACAATATGCAATTTCATACAACCGAACATTAAAAAAAATATATATAGCTGTTTCAGTTCTATTACAAAACCCTAACCCAAATCCTCTGACCAGGATTATTTGTGCTTGGGGTTCTGATGATGTGATGTTCTGTCTTTGCCCTTGATAATATTAAAGTCTGAATTATGTTATTCATCAAACTCTGATCATCTCTTCTGTTGTACCATGGTCCTGGAGGCACGTTATCTAATTTCACTGTGTACTGTGTGTGTATGGTCGAAATGACAATGCCTTGACTTAGATTGGCCTGTTAATGGAGCACTTTGAAGTGATCAGCTATACGGCGCATCTTTTACGGACAACTTTGAGTGTGTCGTCATGGTCAGCTTGTGGGGTGCACAGCCCCATAAAACAGTATCATCAATATTAGCAATATTAGTTAGGCCATAGCCAGCATTCTCTGGAAGGCAGATAGAACAGAGGCAATATGGAAACATATGGAACACTGCAGAATCTGAACAGTCAATCTAGCTCAGCAGTTTACAGTTCATCTGTGTGCTGTCGAGTGACAGAATCTTCAATCACAGGCTTGTTGGGCGCACCTAGGTCTGCACATATGCAAATATTCTTTCTTTTGTTCAACCACAATCATGTTGACCCATAGGGAATCGGATTTTCAGCACTCACAATAGTTTGAACTGTCATAGTGGTCTATAATAATTTAACCTCATGCTCAAAAACTTTTGCACAGCCAAGAGTAGCGTACAGGGGCGTAGCAGCCAATTTAAAAGTGGGGGGGACAGTATGTGTTACGGTCTGGCCAGCGGCCGTAGTTATGCCGCTGCTTTTTGGTTTGGTTCTTTTTCTGTTTACTTGTCTG
>JBBPDB010010897.1:0-13014 GCA_037974465.1 Brachypetersius altus | reverse complement strand
ACAGTAGGCGAGAAGTTCCCGGATGACCTACTGCTTCCGGCCGAATTCTGTAGTATGCATTGGATGGACACTGCACTGTCCCATAAGGCAGCGGGAGACGCGACGGCAGATTCGAAAAATGGCGGCAAACGGAGACACTTTTCAAGTGTAAGTACCTTAAAGAAAAGGTTAAATTACATGTTCATTGTGGTTAAATTACATTTGTGAGAAAATGCCCTCTGTAAAGGTAAAAAATAACGCACTGCTGTGACGACACATGACACGTGACATCATCAACACAGCAGATGTAGTACGTCCGAATTCCATTCATACTACCCTCATTCACACTGTATAGAACGTACTGTTTTAACGGCAGAGCAGTACGTTCTAATTCAAATGTAGTACCTAGTATTTAGTATGCGATTTCGGACGCAGCCCCAGTGTCCACGCAAAGCTTCTCCGGATCAGCTGGGATTTAACCCCACACACCCACGCCACCAATTACACAACGCAGACACTCAAGGTTCATTAGTACCTGAAATACTCACAGGTGGACTTGTGCTGGAAGACCTGACAGCCCTCGGGTTGCCAGATCCCCCTCACCACTCACTCACACGCAACATACATACTTACCCTGGTCTCGATCTAAGTCATCCCCTAGTACTTGGGTGATGGACTATGCAGAATGTGTGCGCTGGACAGGCAAGGCGGAGAGGACCTTCCAGAAATCCCTGGTCATTAAGTGGGCCTTGACGGAGCTACGTGCTAGTCACGGACCATGCACCGCTCAAGTGGATGACGAGTAAAGCTAATTATAACAGCCGGATTACCCGGTGGTTGTTATCCCTCCAGGACTTTTTATTCTCGGTACAGCACCAGCTGAGGAAGGCCCATGGTGATCCAGTCCCCGATATTTTAATTCTGCTCTGTTGGAGTAAGGTGGTGTTGGAGTAAGGTGGTGCTAAATGGTGCAACTTCCAGTCCTAATTTGACAGATAGGAGACTGCCATGACTGCACCTGTGTCAGAGGCATCAACTTCCACCACAAACGAGATTTGAGGATCCAGGAGTAGTAAAACAGGGATTTTGGATAACTAGTATTTCAGTTTCTCAAATGCTGCCACTGGCACTGAAATTGCCCAGCAATTTTCAGAAAATCTCATGTGAACCACCAGAAAAAGTTGGAAACGCCCAAAAAGCACAGCACAAGCTGAAGTGGTAGTGGTGGCCAAGTGGGTGGGAAACTTGCCTCTGGACCAAGAGGTCATGTTTTCAAATCCTACCTTCAGCACCACCACTGGGTTCCTGAGCAAGACCCTTAACCCCAAGCTGCTCCAGGGAGACTGTCCCCTGTAGTTAAGGAATGGAAGTTGCTTTGGATTAAAGGGTCTAAATGCCGTAAATGTATATGTTTTATTAATAAATCTGCCTTTACTCATAAAAAAAACAAATAAATTGATGTGTCACTTTAGCAAGGTTATTTTGTAAATACGTTTACATTTAGGGCATTTAGCTAACTCTCAGAGCAGAGCAGCAGAGCAACAGAGCAACGTTGTCATGGCGTGTATGAGGTGGGGAAAGGGAAGGACGCTGCGGCAATGTAAAGGGAAACTTGAGGCTTTAATGAAAAACAAAAGGAAAACACAAAACACAAACACTAGACAACCAGGAGTAATAAAAAATCAGAAAACAAACAGAGACAAAACAGCAAAAAATGAGCCAAAAAGCAAAATGTGAACAGAACACCGGAGACGTGACTAAACCGAACGAATAGTAAACAAAACTAATATTCAGGAGATGGGGAACGGAAAACACGGGAGGAGGGCGAGGCGGCCATCACAAACGTACTTCAGAGAGAAGTCATTGCAGATGTCTTACTTAAAAGTGTGTATATTAGAATAAATCCTGAAGATTTTCACAAGGCACAACAGGCAAGAGTGGTGAGAGTGTATTATAGCCATACCTTTAATCCAAACTGCATTCTTTTTTCACCCTGACTATATCATAATTAATCTGTGAGTCATTACACTTTTTTCACACCAACCTTCAATGAGGCTGGTACTGCAGGGATGGGGACTTCTAGCTATTCGCAGGGCTTTCAGACTTTTTCACTGCACTCTGCTCTCCATTTTGTCTGGGGTCGCAACCCTGTGTCATTCTGAACCACAAAATTCATAATTCATATTTCAGTAAAAAACAGCAGGGTGACGCACCGCTAATACAAATCAGCTGCACAGTGTGAAGTGCAACTCACACATACAGGCTGGAGATACTTATTGTGCCTGTTTGTTGTTCTAGCCTTTGCAGTTGATTGTGTGAGGTAAATGTCTAGCCACACTGAAACTAGCAGCTGACAGGTTGCGATATATAATGGTGGTCTCGACAAAACATCTGCATACCTCTGGCTTGTAGTTTAAGGTGCCAGGGTGTTAAAGCTGCAAATTAAACAGTATATTCTAGACCAGTGGTCCCTGAACCCCGGGCCGAGGACCGGTACCGGGCTGTGGGTCATGTGGTACCGGTCCACGGGCTGCACAGAAAAAAAAACGTGTTCTGTTGTCGGCTCATTGTTATGAAAATGCTGTTAATAAAGCTGCGAGTACACACTGGATTTACGCTTATTATATTTTAAAGATACCCCATTATTATATATTTAAAATACACCCATTTTTATGCGCATCATTTATTTGTATAATATACATATATTTATCTGCCACTCCTTAAAGGCCGGGCCGTGACAATAATTTCTGATATTTAACCGGTCCGTGACAAAGTAACGGTTGGGGACCACTGTTCTAGACCATACATCTGCTTGCTGTGACTAGAAGCTTATGATGTGTAAGCTTTTACAAGTAGTGGATTATTTATTCTTTACCAAACTTCACCAAATTGTTTTCGATGTGTAAATGTTTTGACATAGTTAAGACAAAACACCTGCACGCTGTTGTGGTTTGTGGAGAAATATGTTTGTCTACTTGCTGACTCAGTGTCTAAATAGCAGACATGTTCTAGGTGTTGAGCAGTGTTTCTCCTTCACAGGGCACCCCAGCCAGTCAAGTACACTACCGTGTGGACCTGGAGCCGTTTCCCTACAGCGCCAGCATATTTGACGTGGATGGCGATACCGGCAGCATCCTCACCAGGGTCAACCTTAATGAGAAGCCAAACACAAAATTCAATGTGAGTACATAACTTGCCCCAAGCCTGTTATTAGGAGATGTATGTACAAAGTTTTTCCCCCTCAAAGAGAGCTCCTTCTGCTGGACCCATTGTTTGTAAGGCCACATCCTGTTCCTACTACCTCAAAAACTGTGTCTTGTTTCCAGTATTACTTTATCTTGACCCTTCTGCTTTTGTTTTAAACTGATTTTCCTTTGTCCTCATGTAGCTTTCGGTTATTGCTTATGACGACGGGGAGCCAGTGATGTTCAATAAGACTCTGGTAGAAATTACTGTCCTGCAGCTCTCCATCATCCCTGTCTTCACTCAAGAAGAGTACAGGTAAAGCCAGTCCTCCAAGAACTTTCACAGCTACCAATAGCAGACAAATACAAAGCAATGACTCTTGGTAGAGTAGTCTCTTCTAAATTAATATTTAGTTTGCTGGTAATTATCTTCTTTAATTAGCTTCATTTTTGTATTTTATTCTTTACCCTTACACACAGTAGTGATAAAATGCAACTCCCACATGTTTTGGAGGTCCCTCGTTATGCATTGCCTTTGCTCTTCTTTAATATTGTCATGTTGGCTGAGGGGAAGGACACAGCAGCTGGCAGCATAAGGTTTCGCGGGTTTTCTTCATGATATTCATCACCGTTCAGGCTCACAAATACAAAACACAACTTAAAGGGACGTAGTGTCACGTTTCCTCAAAGGACCTTCACTCCGAGTCACCACTACGTTTAACGCTAATCAGTGGGTTCTCCGGAGGACCTTCACTCCGGAGAGACCTGGTTAGTTCACACCAAAACACTGCTCCCCGGGCGCTGTGTTGCTGGCTACCCGCTGCGTCACTTTGTGAATGGGTTAAATGCACATTTTGTTCACATTTATTCACATTTTGTGCTGTGGTGTGTTCACATATGACAAAAGGGTCACTTTCACTTTTTCTAACAGCAGTATTTCCTTTGACATAGTTACACAGCTGCAGTTAAAATATTTCTTCTAAATCTTAACTTAATTAATGTAATCGAATCAGATATAAAACAGCTATTTGACACTTTAGGCCATTCACGTTTTATCAGATTCCTGAGCATGGGAAGCATCTTATCAAGATAAGATAAATCTTTATAGTCATTGTCATTTTTTTAAAGGAACAACAAAATTTAAGGTGTAGTCGAGGCACAGAGTTAAAAAGACAGGAATAAAATAACAAAATGAATAGTATATACGAATTGCACTGGTGAAATAAATACAAAAATACAGTTTACACATTGTTCTGGATGGTTACAGTCTATTGCACATTGTGAGAAAAATATTGCACAAAAGATGTTCAGCTCCTCATGCAGAGAAGCGCTTCCCACGGTGGCCGAGGAGTTGCTGGTTTGTACCTGGGGATGTGCTGGACACCCTGCCACATCTGCCTGGTGTTGTTGCTCCTCAGGTGGCCCTCTATCTGGCTGCACTGTAAAGTGTGTCCAGTGTTTTTTCTCCCCTCTTGCACACTGTACACTGTACTCAGATCTGCATCCTGGGGCTGTTCACATTAATCTCCTAGTGACCCGGAACATTCCAGTCGGTTCTTTAGAAGCAGTCCTGTCGCTGTTGGGAGGCATCCACGGGCCATGTGGTGACAGTCTGGGTGATAGTGAGAGCTTGTTTCGTGAGCAGGGATCAGAAGCAGAGGTGTGTGATCGGACTGGCCAAGCTGTACTAGGGGTTTAGCACTGTAGGCCTGCCTGATCATTCATTTTTTGTAACAACTTAATCCTTTCTGTGGTCATGGGTACCCAGAGCCTATCCTGGGGTCTATGGATGCAAGGCAGGGACATCACAGGGCACACATACACACCATTCACTCACACACCTACGGTCAATTTAAAATCCTTAATTTACCTGACTGTGGAAGAAACCAGAGACCCAAGAGGAAACCCACATCACCATGAGGAGAACATGCAAACTCTGCACATATAAGGTCAGGACCAAGATTTGACCCCCCAAATCTGGAGGTGTGAGCCAACAGTGCTTTCCACTGAATAGCAGCAAAACACTTTTATTATTTTCATTACTTTTTTTACTTTTATTAGTTTTATAGTTTTAACATTATTAATATTATTATTATTATTATTATTATTATTATTATTATTTAAATAGTGAGGAAATTGCTTGTGTATACTGCATGTCTTTAGTTTCTGTGCAATGATGTAATGATATTGTGTGAAACAATAGATAATACTATTAGGAGACCAGACAGGACCAGGACAATGGAGAAGGCAGCACACAAGCTTCTAAAGGAAAAACCCAAAAGTATCTAGTCGTTCCATAATGTGTGCAAAAGAAGTGCATTAGGAATAGTACTGAACCTGCAAGATTCACAATTTACAGCATCTTTGTGCTGAATATAAAATTATAACTAATTCTGAAAAGAACTGTTTTTTGGTAAAGAGATCATTGCAGAGTGTTCTGAATAATTCAAACTTTTGATACAGAATGCAAATCTGTAATTAATCATGTAATTTTGCAAATCTATTCATAATATGTTGCATTTAAATAGTTACCCAATGTAAGCTGAATGTACAACAATGACAGTTATATTTGGTTGGATGGTGAGACATCCCCAGTCAGTGGCGGCTAGAGGCCACTGTGGGTTAATGAAAAGGACTTTTGTGTTGACTGGGGGTGTGGTCTCATCCCTGAGCTCTCGGCTGGCCAGGGATGAGGTAATGATTGTTAACGTGTTTTATATTTAGTTTGAGTTTAAATGCCTGCTTTATTTCCCTTGTTGTCAGTTCGCCATCACAGTTACCCGAGTTGTGTCTATTCAGCTCCTGCTTTGAGTTTGGGCCATTTTGCCTCCTTTTTTTGTCTTTGGAATAATAAAGAGAACTGTCATGCATCTCCCTGTTGAAGGGCACAGCCCGTATGTGACAGCCGAACTGACCAAAAACACAGATGTAGCAGACTTCAAAACGAGCCTGTGATGGAAGGAAGAGTGCTCCCTGAGTGAGGTAGGCTAGGGACGAACCAACAGGTAAGAGTCAGTTCTCCATCACCGAGATACTGGGTGGTTGCAGTTCAGAGGACGAGGAGGATCGCGACAGCTGGGGCAGCTGGTGGGTGGAAGCCCTTTCTATTTTGGAGCCAGTAGTGTAAATGGACCCTCCTGCTCTCTCTGTCCATCCACAGAAGAACTCCTGCTTAGGCTCGTGATTAAGCAAGGTGGGGCTTTCGCGGCTTGGAGGCAAAAGAGGCAAGGCAGTTCACAATGCTGCCATCTCCAGCCTGCTGCCCGGCTGCCCGAAAAAGCCATGACTTCCTCCGACATGCCTCCACACAGACTCGCGTCTGACTCACCTCGCCTGGTGAGTCCCAAGTGGTCAGCACCGCCAGGCTCATGAGCATCAGGGCTACATTCACGGCACTATGAGGTGTCCAGCGAGGATTTCTTCTAGATCACTGCAGACTTGAAGGCAGATGGAACATGACCAGTCATCAAGGAGCAGTTGAGGCCATGTGTGGGATGAGTGTGGGATGAGATCTGATTATATAATCTGGAGTGTGCTTGATGGGAGAGGGTCGAGCAGAGATGTTTATAATACTGCCATGTTGTGTTCCGTTCAAATGTCATCTGTCATGGGTTAACCCATTCAGGGTGGTTGGGCTCCAATCAGCCCAATATAAATATACAGTTTTTTCCACCTCTGGGGAGCCAACACTGAGAAGGCATTGACGCATGAGTCTTGACGCAAGCCTATTCTTTTGAGCAGCCGAGGCTCAAAGCCATTAATGCTGATTCATGCTGATATGTATGGGGGTGCAAGTCCGTTCTTGGTATTAAAAGCAAATGTAAAGGACTTGAACTCTATATGAACAGCCACAGGGAGCCAGTGAAGGGTCCTTAGTAAAGGTGTAGTTTGTGTGAACTTTGGAACATTGGAAGTCCAGCCAGTAGAGAGTTGCAGTAGTCCAGTTTGGAGATGACCAGAGACTGGACGAGTATCGGTGTAGTTTTTGTGGTGAGGAAGGGTTGAATTCTTCTGTTGTTGTAGAGAAGGTATCTGCATGTTCTGGAGATCTGGTCAACCTGCGGTGAGAAAGACAGATCTTCATCTAGCGTAACACTAAGATTTCTTACCTTTTTTTGAAGGGACACTAATTGAGTTCCCAAAAGAAACGAGATCATGGCTTGGTGAAGGACTCCCTTTGATGAAGAGGAGCTTGGTCTTGCTGAGGTTCAGCTTGAGGTGGTGGGCCTCCATGGCTTGGATGCCCTACCACATGCGTTTTATGTCTTCAGTATTATGGAAATAGCTGTGAACGTGCAAACTTCGCTACTCTGATGGCCTGGGAATGGTTGGCCCTTGCTCTTCCTAGGGCAATGTTACCACCTGACCTGAAGTGTCTAGGATATCAGCTGTGCATGCACCTACACAGTCAACCATGACCTTTGGCTGGGGTGTGTGGTGATGGTCTTGGCAATGTCATTTATACACTTGATGATGTAGCGAGCCACCAGCACCATGATTTCTTCTAGATTAGTAGAGCAGCCATAAGTTGCAGCCTCCTTAAACATGTCCCAGTCAGTGTGCATAATGCATTCCTGAATAGCAGAGATGGCCCCCACTGTCCCGATTTTCATTTGCTTCAGAAAGGACTTGGCACATTTGATAACAGTCTGTATTTGCTACTGTTATTTGTCATGTTACTGCATGATTCTCCAGGTCAAGATTATTTGCTTGATTTTATTTGAGTTGAATTCTACATTGTTTTCATTTTTTCAGTAATTTGTGTTCGCTCACTGCCATTCCTAGCATGCATTTAACAAATACATCATTCTAATTTTACAGAAAAATAGTGATGACTGAATGCTACTTTTCTGTTTAGTTTGGGGAACAGATGCAGTATCGACAAAGTGGGACCAAGGTGGCGACGCAAGAAGGCACGTAGGTGGTCGGTTTAGCCAGCCTGTCTGCTGCCTGGCCTCTGCACTGGTTTGTCAGCATAATATAATACATTTTACTTTGAAGGAAATTGTTTTGGAAAGGCAGAGAGAGAATTCAGTCAACACCTCACTGTTCACTTCTACCCCCACTGAGCTTGACAATGGGAAAATAGGAGATAACATAACCACATTACAAGAGCTCCCCTTATAATAGCTACGCTTTAAAATTCACCTTTAATGGGAAGTTTTCACTAAGTGTCTCACTCAGGCTGTGCCCATTCTGGAAGGAGGCACAGATTTTCATGACTTGGTTTTTCTTTATTCTCATACAAAACAAGGAAGGCACGAGAGCCAAAACTCAAACAAAGGTAGAACCTTTGGCAGTTGGTAGTCTAGTGGTTAGGGTTCCGGCCTGCGATCAGGAAGTTGTGGATTCAATTCCCAAGACCTCTAGGCACCTCTGAGGTATCCTGAGTAAGGTACTGTCCCCACACGCTTGGTGAATGGGTAAAATGCAGATGTTGAATTTCGTGCTGTTCACACTGTGTGCTGTGGTGTGTTCATGTATGACAGAATGGTCACTTTCACTTCACCTGAACAGACACCAACCTAAGGTACATTTGTACTAGTAAACGAACCCATTAACAACTAAACACAATTATTTCCTAATTCCTGGCCGGCTGAGAACCCTTATTCCTAAAGAGACCACACCCAGGGTCAAAGTCATTCAAATGCAGTATTAACACAGAAGTAAGGGGGAAAAAATAAGTAATTCAAATGCAGTATTTCCCGGTATTGGCAAGCAGTGAGATTATGGAAGGGATATATAAGAGATATTTCACAAAGATATAATAGGACTTGAAGCCCTCTTCGCTATATAGAAACTCCCAGGGAACACAGTGGAAAATGTAAGAAATGTTTGGATGATACTAAAATTGAATATTAATTGAAAGTTTGAATAAAAGAAATATACCTTAAAATTGCTAAGAACTGTCTGGTTGTGGTCTTTATATTCTGATGTGCCCCTGTCAGTTCTGGGGACAGTAACAGTGGGCGGCCACTAGAGGCCATCCTTTTTCTGTTTTCGGTTTTGGGGCTTTTAAGTTGAAGGTGTTTGGTTTTCAGGTTTTGTATTAGTCACAGCTGGGCTTGGTTTAGGTTAAGTGTTTCTGTGTTGTGATTGGTTGATGGGATCTGGGCTTGAGTATTCAGTATGTGTGAAAGCGATCTGTGTGGTTGGTCAACCATAACTTTTGCCTTTGTTGACGTTTGACGAAATGAAAAGCACTTCGAACTTGAGTGGTGTAAGTCTTGCATGCCTGAAGAAGGAATGACGTGACAGCACCGTTGATTGGCCTCAGTCCAGTACTCTTTATGCCACTGAAGCAGAAAACAATGTAGCGTGCGAAGTGGGACGCCATAAGCAATCAAGTGTGCATGATGCTGAAATATTATAAACATTCAGTTACTGCTGAGGATAAGATAAAATCACTAAAATGTAATAATATCTGAATAGGATCATTGTATGATTAAGCTTTAGATTTCAATGCAGAGTATGGTTTGAAGCATGAATGTAACAATACTCATATTCTGGCTGCTTTTCGACCTTTTAACCTACAATGATATTCATATCATGAAGTGAAAACGGACAAACAGTTGCATTAGTACGAAATATAGATGAAATAAATATGAAAAATTTAATATTTCATTATTTTTTGCAGGTTTGGCAGCATTGGTTCTAGTGGTTGAGGTAGTTTGTTAATAACAAACTCTTCCTGAGGACGAATGCTAATGGAATGTGTGACATCCCATGTGGTGTGGGTCTGTCTCTTCCTCTGTCTGTCTATCTCCCTGTGTGTCTTATGCAGAGGGTGACTAGAACATAATGTTTGGATGAGCATTTGGCAAAAAAGATCCATCCACCCATCCCTATTTCTGTAGGTGGGTCAAATAACTTCTAAAAGGAAACAAATTGTGACAGAAACTTATTGTTCAATAAAATTAACCATTGAACTTTTATTAATTTTTTGTTAAAAATGGTAGAACTGTAATTACAAGGTAAAGTCAACTGTATACAACATATGCGAGCAAGAACAGAAGTCATTGTGGTCATTAGGGAGGCTATAGGATATCAGATTTCAGTGTTTAACCTGGATATTATTTACAGGAACAATCTATGGTTGCTCTTGGTAAATTCATTCATGTCTAGATTTTCTGTCATGTTTTTCTCATGTGCCAGAATGACTATAGTTCTCTTCCTTGAATCCGGCATTGTCCGGTGGAGTGGATTGAGAATACAAGGTAGAGAAAGAGGTTTCGCAGTGGAATATTCAAGCCATGGTTGAGGCGGATACTGCCTTGCACTAAAACATCTGAGTGTCTTTCCGAATGCGTGCTTGGGGTAATTAATTTAAATAGAATGGGCTATCCATATTTCAGTCAGGCAGAACGGACTGTATATTTTGTTAAAGGCAGAGGTTTGGGTACCCGACATGGGTGCAGAGCTGGAGAATTGTGTAGGCTTATCCGCATCTTGTGGAGTTTCAATTTCTCAACAGTGGAGCCAGTAGCTTGTGGCATGACAGAGGTTAAAGATGTCTGGTGTCTAGTGGAGGATGCACTGACAGAGATGCCCCCTACTCAAACGGGCCATTTGGAAAGCAGCTCAGTTTTGAAAACCAATTTTTGGTTTTCATTGGACAGCATTTCGCAGGGTGGGCACGGAAGCCCCCCCAAGGTCATGGCTCCTGTCCCATGCAAGATTGTAGATGATCATGTCAATATTTGACTTCTCCCATTCCTTGCTTTGTCTGGTGGTATGGAACAAGGAAGAATATTTAAATTTGGTCGCTGTCAGCATTCACAAGAGGGGCAACACATGCTGCTAAATTGACATCTTCAGCCAGCAGTGCTCTTACAGTGGCTTTCCAAACATATTATTTTGCCTTGGGGTTCTGTCCTCTTTGTTGCCACTTTCTTAAATTGCAATCGTTAAACGTTCATGGCGCTAGACCAGAATGTAACAGATACCATGCAGCAAAATGGTCTATGGTGGGTAGAAGCTGAAACAGAGCAAAAAAGTGTTCTGTAATTTTTGTCAAATTAATCAATATTCAGTAGTTTTTGTCATTTCCCAAATATTTTTAGGACAGATTAAAAATTAATATTCAGTTTATTTGTAATGCCATCCATCCATCCATTTTCTCCCAGGTCGTGGGGGCAACAGCCTAAGCAGGGAAACCCAGACTTCCCTCTCCCTGGCCACTTCATCCAGCTCTTCCAGGGGGCGTTCCCAGGCCAGCCGAGCTGGACATGGCTGGAACATCCAGGAGGCATCCTAATCAGATGCCTGAGCCAGATCATCTGGCTCCTCTAGATGTGGAGGGGCAGCGGCTCTTCTCTGAGCTCCTCCCCAGCCACCCTGCAAAGAAAACTCATTTTGGTCACTTGTATCCGCAATCTCATACTTTCGGTCACTACCCACAGCTGGTGACCATAGGTGAGAGTAGGAACGTAGATCGACCAGTAAATCGAGAGCCTAGCTCAGCTCTTTGTTTACCATGACAGGCCAATGCAGTGCGGCATCACTGCTGACGCCGCACCAATCCGTCTGCTGATCTCCCGTTCCATCCATCCCTCACTCATGAACAAGACCCCGAGATACTTAAACACCTCCACTTGGGGAAGGAGGTCATCCCTGACCCGGAGAGAGCGCTCCACTCTTTTCCAGGACCACGGTCAAGGACATGCAAATCAATGTATACATTTTATGTAGAAATTCTCCATATAATTAAACAGTTTCAGTCTATAGCACATGCTCAATACTCATCAGAAATCACAGCTCACTACTTAAGTTCAGCTCTTCCTTGAACTTGCAGAAAATAAAACTTTGCATGGAGCCAGCTGGACTCTCATTGGCTGACTTCCTTTAGTACCATACTTACTCTCATGTCATCTGTAACAGTTTTTCACACATTAAACACGTTCACTTTACTTGAAATTTTTTTTTTATAAATATGGCCCCCTTTAAAGTACATATTTATCCCTGTATGTTGTAGCATGTCTTATTAATGTACAGTATAATAAAACATATTGGCAAGAAAAAAGCAAAAAAAAAAAAATGCGGAGAATATTTGCAGGTTCCGCGTTGTTTTGGAGATTTCCACGTAAAACGATCAGTTTCGTTCCCCAAAATTCAGCGAGTCCTGATCCACATAAAACTGGGTGTTACTGTATTTTTTAATCCCTTACATGGATAATATGAATTTGCCATGATAATTTATTATTTATTTATTTTATAATTTCTAATTTTTGTGATATAATACAATGGGTAACACTTAGGAGCTACAAACCATGCAAATAGCAAACATTGTCGAACAGGATGGACAAAGGATACCTGCCCTTATCAGCAACATCTGGTCCATCTTCTGTGTAAGTTAATTGTTGATTTAGTGACTGAAGGAGGGTTTGGCAGTTGTAGTCATGTTTTCCAGCTGAGCAAAGGTTTGGTGTGAAAATTGACTGAAAGCTGCAATTGTGTTCTCACAGAAGGATACCAGCCTGCTCTTAGACAGCTCTTCTCTGGTTCACATTAGATAACATATGTTACTTATTTGCTTTTGGGTGTCAGTGCATAGTTTCTGAAAAACTTTCTATTGAATATGCAACCAGGTTAGGAATAAGAATGAACACAGAGTGAATATGTTTGTCATAAAACAAATAATAAAGAAAGTGATTAATGAGTTTGCAGATGTAGTGGTTAACTTTATAGGCATGCATTTTAATGAGATGTTAAAGATGCAAAACTTCAGTATTGGGAGTGTGGAGTCTTCCACTAGGGTGAAACGCAGCAAACGTCGCACACACTGTGCGCAGTCATAGACTTTAAAATCAAATCCACCATGTCTGTGAGCATCAGCTCTGTCAGCACCTAA
>JBBPDB010010887.1:0-13014 GCA_037974465.1 Brachypetersius altus | reverse complement strand
CTCTACAGAATGAATAGACACAAACTCCAATAGAAAAACAAATTTTTCTGGAAAGCCTTCTAAAAACAATGGAAGCTGTTATAGCTGGAATGGGGAAACAACTACAAAGTAAAGTGTTTGAATGCAAGGTCATTAAAGTATCTGCTGGTGTAATGGTCAGGGGTCCCAATACTTGTTTTTCACGGTCACGGCTCGGCTAGTGGCTGGTAGGGGCCACTGTTTTGATTTAGTTTTGAGGACTCTTATTTTGATTTTGTGCAGGTCTGTGTCGTGTTTCTCATTTTCAGCTGTCCTGTGTTTGTGTTTTGTGATTGGTTTCTGCCTGTCATGTTCTGTGTATTTAAGTTCCAGTTAGATGGACCTATGCATCGTTCAATCTCATTTAGCGTTGTTCCTGCTTTTCTGTATTTCATGTATCGGCCCTTGAGCCAGGTTTTGTTTTGTTTACGAATAAAGATATCACAGTCATGGATGCCTGCCTGCCTGCCTGCGCGTGATCCCTGGGGCAAATCACGGCGACGTGGCATTCCCTTAAATAGTATTTTCTAAAATCTAAAATTATATTTTTAGTAATTACACCACCTTTTTAATAACATTTCATCTGTAATTGAAGAAAAATATTTTAAGCAATAGTATTGCTATGATAAAACAGTCCTAAATGAAAGAGAAGGGAAAGTAATTGTTCAAGCTTGTGTTGAATAATGGAAACGAATCACTGTGTATTATTTAATAACATTTCCAGACTTGTGTAGCTGCTTTTTGCATGCGTAGCTTCTTGCAGTTCAATCGAAACTGAAGTTTCTATTACATTTAAAGTGGGGATAAAATTGTTCTATGCATTAAAAGAGGTTAATTGACTTGTAGTGCAACCATTTTGGTATTATATATAAGTGATAACACTATTCAAAATACATAAATAGATTAAAAATCTAGACACACCAGGATGTGCACTGGGTGAAAAATACACGTTGAATGAAATGCTCTAAAATCTATAGGAGCTTCTATAGAAAAAAGTGTCTCCTACTGCGTACATAGTGTACACTGCCTGTGCTAAAACCGACTATGAAGTATAATCTTTCTAAAGAAGCAGGTAATAATTTCGATAACCTCTGGGGGAAAAGTTCTGATGCTTCCAAACAAAGAGACACTTGGGAGCAGAAAGAGCTGACTGTTGTTGCTGAGCTGAGCCAAATGATATGACTCTCAGCGAATGAATAGCACAGGTGTTTCCAATCCCGGTCATGGGGTCCCCTTGCCCTACAGATTCTTTTTCTCCTGCTCTACACACCTGACCCAACCAACGGGGAGCTTGTTAATTAAATACTGAAATCAGGTGTGCTACATGAGACAAAGAACAAAGCAGTGCATCTTGTGGATCTGGGAATGGGAACCTCTGACATAGAAGCATGCAGTCAACCATCATGCAAAAGCACCCAATGGACTGGGGTACAAGCAGATGAAAAGGGACTTCAAAGACTTTTTAAATATCAAATACATTTTAAATATCAATAGTTATAGTATTTAACACTGTGTAATTGTATAATGCATCAGTTACATATAATATATACAATGCAATATATATTCATACCCATATGTACATACATGTACCCACAAATGCAACCACTCATTATTTATTTTGTTGTACTGTCTCTGTGTTACCAACTAATTTCTTGTTCATCTGTACAATTTTATTCTCTCTCTCTTTGCATCCTCCTTCTTACATACTCATGAGGTAGAAATATACTGCTAAAAAACACAAACATCAGAAATAAGACTTTTATTTTCAGTCGGAACCTATCCAAAATATCAGCATCTTCCTAAAACAACAAAATTAAATATTCCTTCGCTCAGTGCTCAGTATACGTATTCAATATATGTTCCTCATTTCAAAATAGAATAAGCAAGATATAAAATCCAAATTTACAAACAAACGAAGGATTTTATCTGCTTATATAACAAAAATAGCTGAACATGCAACATTTAACATGAAACAAATTGGTTGTCTGCAGTCAGTTTAACATCCTTGGTGTCTGAAAGAGAAGAAGCCAATAGCAAATTGACAGTCAGAGTGAAAATGCAAAAGCAATCAGCCCAATCATAAAGCAGACCTACATCAGACTTTCTTTCCACAGCTGCTTTATGCCAGTTCCAAATGGACAATGGTCTTACTGGCTGTCTAACATCTGTAGTAACTACTTATCAAGCTAAACAGGAATATCTTTCCTGGTGAATACTAAAATGTAACTGTTGTGTTCTTACGATTTCTCTGTGAGGTTTATCCTGTTTGAACACAAAGGCACATTTTAGCACATACATATTAATGTATACTTAAATATTCTTATATTCTTTCATCTGAGAACTTTTGGATACAAGTTTAGCTTGATGCTCGATCTTCATTACTTCAAGATTATGGGCAAAGTTGTCTCTGCTCCTTCAGAGGCACAGCATTTAATTCCTTTTCTACTTCATAGAGCATCTCTTTTCTCATTTTCGGGGAAAAATGGAGTTATTTTAAAAGGGGACATGCTGCGCTGTTCTTTTACCTCTGCTTGTGGAGGTGGTCTTTTCCTCTATGGAACTGGAGGGCTCTGAAGAAGCTGCAGGGCTCTCTGAAAAAGACTACATCAAGGATTGGCAAGCAAAATGAAGTCACTGCTTTATTTGTCAGCTTTTTCATTACAGTTTATTAAGAGTGTTTTAACATGATACCTGTTCATGGAGCTCATTCAGCACTGGCTTGTCTCCACTGTCTGATCGCGTTTTGCGCTTTTTTCTTATATGCTGGTCCAACTTTGATTGTGTGTCTCCTGGAAACGAAGTGACACAAGTATTAGATATGCTTCAATGCAGAGGTCAAATTTAATAGGAAATTCTACTGATTTGTCCAAAAATATGCATAATTCAAATTACACAAACAAAGCCATATTTAGTAGTTTGATGTGAAATGGTGAACTACAGAGAACATTACCCACATCTACAATGTAAACAGTCTTTTATTTACCATCAAAACATCCAGAGAACCTACATAAGTAAGTTATGCAACACTGATAATGGTAAAATAGTGGTAAATCTGAAAAGAAAAAAAAAGTTTTTCTTTGGGAACTGTTTAGCATTTAGATTCCCTGCATGTACCTTTCTACAATCAATGGATTGTCTTAACACCATCATAAAACAATGCATCAGTGGGAACTGTTTAGCATTTAGATGCCCTGCATGTACCTTTCTACAATCAATGGATTGTCTTAACACCATCATAAAACAATGCATCAGTGAGTGGGCATTATGGTGCTCTGAATATCTGCTTCCTTTCTGACCCACTGTGAATAAGTCTCACTTGGCAAGTTTCTCTAGAACAAAGCATTTCACTTCAACCCACCCGGAATGACTTTGTTTATATCCACGTTTTAATTTAGCAGAAAATTTGAAACCGTGGTGAAATTCTCCATTAACTGTATCTAAGGAAAAACAACTAATACATAACACAACTCTTCATTCCTTTAAAAGTACAGCAAGAGCATGTAAATTCTCAGTAAATTGGACTCACGATGGTGGGTCATTCTGTGGTTTCGAAAGCGGTATTTCTGAATGAAGCCCAAATTGCACAGGCTGCACCAAAAAGGTCTTTCACCTGCATAAGACCAAGCAAGACTAAGCAACAGTGAAATGTACAAATGCACTTACATTTCATTGAGGAAATATGACAACACGTATTCTGAGGTAGGAAGCCTGTGTGTATGCTTGCTTACCAGTGTGAGTGTAAACATGTCTGCGTAGATGGTAAGGGCTGCAGAAGGTGGCACTGCAGTGCTGACAGGTGTGTACTTTCAGATTTTCCGCTTCCTCTGAAAGTATATTATCTACCCTCATTGGCTTTATATGGAAAAAGAAACAAATCACAGGTAAATGTAAAGGCAAGTAAGACAGTTGCCACCTCTATATATAAAAAAGCCAACAATTGACAAAATGGTTGGGATGCTCCTTAGTGGCACAACCATCTAAGCAATGCCACAGCCCCTTGCATCCAAAAGTTCCTAAGAGCCTAACTGTCAGGTAGGATGGCCCACTCTCATTTACCTGACATAGCACTGAAAATTAACACTCTCCTCCAAACATGTTGAACTGTCTAATGATGAGCTAATAGCAGTTTGAAGTGACTTTGAAGTCTCAAAAGAAACTTTTGCTAGCCCTTCCCCTCCCAGTTTGGTAAAATTATAAATAGCGAGCAGAATTGGCAATGACTGAATTGTAGAGTTAAAAAAACTCACCATGACATCAACAAAGAGAAAACTTGTTTCTGTGATTTGTAAAGTCAAAGAATGAAATGCTCCCTTCAGTATTTGGTCAAGATATTTATTTCTTCGTTGTAGCAAAACATGTAAAGAAACAGTTCAATAGTTGCACATGATGGTTTAAATCCATCAAGTTCAAGTCCCAATTTCCATTCTTCTTTAACTGTAAATTCCAAAAACGTAAAATATGATGGTATTCAATACATCTTCTCATATTGCAAAATAACCAGGGATCAGGTTACCAGAGTTTGAACATGAGAACTGCTCCTACCTACAGTGTGTCCTGTTTCACTGCTTGGTTCAGCCTTGGTAGTCTCAGCTTCACTACTGATCGTTTCAGTTTGAGTGTAGATGACAGAGCTGCTAGGTGTTCCCCTGATGCATGGTTACTTCCTACTTCATTAGTGACAAGGCTGCTGTTTGGAGTGAGACTGTCAACAGCGGGAGACCCTGTAGATTCAGTATCGTCAGCATGCTGACTTGCACCATGACCAGCATCTCAAATAAAGGATCTAATGGATTGACTTTTTTGGTGCTGTATTAATCAGAAGATCTTCAGTGTTGCATATGGAAATTCATTAGTCCTTCATTAAACAAGGTGTCTAGACAGAGAGGACTTGATGGAGATTTGATACCAGCGACTGGAAGCAACTGCAGCTGTTCATAACGGTCAAGCTTGCTATGCTAGCACTCCTGTACTTTATTAGCAACAGACTTTGCATTGCATAACTGACAACAGTAAATGCATCCTCATCGGACAGGCCATCATGATGACACCACATTACCCTCGTCAAAACTCTTAGACACATGTTTCCTTTGCAGCAAAGATCAATGGTTTCCTGTCTTCTGCGCACTTGTCATAACTAAGGAAATTTGCCAGCTCTGGTCCTTCAGGGTGCACTGACTGGAGATACCGTGTCTGAAAGCTAGGTTTCACCAAGTATAAGTACAAACACCCAGTTTCATCCAGCAGAAAACAAAAGTTACAAACACAAAAAAAAACACCAGACTCCTCTTCATACGGCAGCATGTTTGTCAGTTTCAAGTGTAAAGAAAAAAATATCCATCAGGTTATAAATGTAGTACATACAAATTAAAAGGTACAGTGCATTTGGTTCAGCGGTTACACTGAGGCCCATGGAATGGAAATGTCAATGAAATTGTAATAAATGTGGCTTTCTGGTAGATATGTGAAGTCACTTTGAAGAAGCGGACAACAAAGATTTCGTTTACATTCTCATTTCTGCTTTTAACTCAAGAGATTTCCGGGTGCAGTCTCCCTGGAGCAACTTGGGCTACCACATTTTAAAGTCAGTAGCAGATGTGTTGTCAGCTGTGGAATGCAAAGACCACACTCAAATAGTAATCGCATATACTGTCAATAAGACTCAACATTTGTTACAGTATGAAGAGCACCTTTTATTTATTCCAGGGCAGACCCTGGAAGCGACCGCTTCGCTGCTTGCTCACAAGCAGAAGCCGCTGCAGAGGGTGGCACCAAAAGGTGAGCTCTCTTCTGCTTTTTCCTGAAAGAAACGAGCTTTGCCAAAGAGCAGAAGCAAGATGACCGCCAGCAACCCTGGCAGAAGCAAGATGACCACCAGGTGGTATAGATTGAGGGGAAAATGACCCCAGACAAAGATCCCCGCCTTCAACATCTTGGTGAACACCAGGCTCATAAACTATCCATCTGGACTCAGCAGACTCCTCTTAGTGCCAAGTTAAACAAACTTAAACTCCTGGCACATTGGCAGGGACCCTACATTGTTAACAAACACAAATTACATAAACCTAAGCCACTACCCCACCCCGAGGCACTCCTGCACAAGGAACCTCCTGCCTCCCAAGCCCTGTACCATTTCGGCACATACTTCACTATCAACCCATAACAAGCCCTTACCTCCCTCCTTTCGCACTGGACTGGTTTTGATGCAGTGTGTGTAAATAGGGGTTGTGGTCTAAAGTACACCAAAAATAACATGACGGTTAATCAGGTTTATGTGCCCTTTGCTATTCGCTCTCATATACTTCAGCAAGTCATCCCAACACCCAGGATCAAAATCAATCTATGGAGTACTTCAATCCCTTTCTATCCAGAGTACCATCCAAACCTAGCCTGTATAAACGAGAAACAATGATCAGCGGGGGGTTTGTACCTGTGAGGGGTCAATCTGTTGCATTTTCTTTGTCTTTGCTTCTGTGAACGTACTTCTCTCTCTGTCACTTTTCCTTTTCAATCCCAGGCCATCTAAACCAACGGATCTAACACCAGAGCCATGGCCAGTAGGCGCATCAATCTTGTCCATGTCCTCTTTAATGTAACCTTCAGAATCAAACATGTCCAATGTTGAACTGTAAGCAACATCTGAGTGTGGATCAGGATTATGCTTTGTTGTAGTGGGAATACAAGCCATAACTGCAGAACAACCCATTTGTAAGGTAGGTGCTCTGTTCTCACGGTTGTCAAAGACATGAATGGAAGTGTTTCCACTTTCGGTATCAGTTTTCTGTACATCAATTCTGATATGGTCTGGAACTAGAACATATGTTGACTCTGAATCAGGGTCATTTGTGTCAGAGTCAGATAAGGGTCTCTGCTCTGATTCTGCATCACAGCAAAATGTTTGCTGAAAATCATTGCTATCTGAGTTGGATGTGGTCATCTGTGAGTTTAAATCACTGGATAGCTGTGAATTGTGGTCTACATTGTCCAACAATACTGGAACGACAACTCTTTCTGCATTACAGTCTAAGTTGTCTGATGAGGGAAGATCTTGGCCAGTGTTCTTTTTTAAGTCACAGCTGCCAGTGCCTAGAAGAGAAGAATCTACAGGTGGGTGACTTGATAGCTTATGATCAGGATTCTTTGTTATACTTTTGGCAATGTATGGCATAGGGATATTTTCTGTTGTGCTTGGGATCTCAGTAGTTCCTGGACTTTCTGGAACTAATGAAGTCTTCGGCAAAGTGCCGGATTCAACTTCTGGCAAGAGATCGTTCAGGGACTCTGCTGGGGTCTGTTGTGCTGTACTATAAATACTGTCTTGAACAAGATAACCAGACTCTGGATCAAATGTTTTCTGTGCGATGTTGGGTCTAGCTTTTGGAGGATGTACACTGCTGGCAGCTTCAGTTTGAGTCAGCTCCCACTTTGGTTCTTTTGGCTCACATATCAAAGCATGCTTCCAAAACTGATTCCTTCGATAAGATCCCTGACAGAAGAGACAATGAACAACGCCTTCATCCACAACTGTATAATCAGGTTCTATGGTTTTCTTACTGCAAAGATGGCTCAACAATTTCTTTCTCTCTTCCAAGGTTTTGCTACAATGGAAAGCTTCTATGACCTCGGGTTCCCTTGGGTGATCATACTTGAGATGCAGTTCTATTTTTCTACAAGCTTTACTGCAAAATCGACAGTACACAGTACTCCTGGCCTTTATTAATTCTTTGCCCTTAGTTGAAGTTTTCAATGCCCCTTTCGAGCTTTGGCTTCCTGTGGCTGGGTGAACCACTGACGATTTAGTTGGTATTGCTTCCATCTCTGTTGCAGAGTCACTCTTTCCTAAGATTTCAGAGTTGTCTGTTGAATCATCTATATGTACTTTTGATGCCTTCAAAAACAAGAACATTTAAATTACAAAAATTGTACATATTCGTTTTACTTCCAGTTACAAAAAAGTATTAAGGTAAGGTACATTAGGTATTTTAAAAGAATCAAGGTAAATTTAAGAAAATAGCTGTAATTGGCAATACATGACCATAAAAGTCACAGCAACTTTTTTTCTCCTCTAATGGAGTTGCATACCTGGACAACTTCTTCATTATCCTTTGTTTCACTGTTGAAGGCAGATGTCTTGCCAATACGTCCAGAACTAGAGTGCACCCTCATGTGCTGTGACAAGGATACTTGGCCAGTAAATTTTAAACCACAGATCAAGCATGTAGAGGAGCTCTCCTGGTCCTTAGAATTTTTCTTTTTTTGTTGAATGGTGGTGGTCGTGGCAGATGTTTTCTTGCCAGTACATCCAGAAAGAGAGTGTGCGCTCATGTGCAGTGACAGGGATGCGTTACCAACAAACACTGAACCACAGATCATGCATGTGTAAGAGCTCTTCTGGCCCTTCGAATTTTTCTTTGCTTGTTGACTGGAGGTGTTCACCAGCTCATCTTTGTTACTGGGCAGACCATCACAGGCTTTCATTTCTTCTGCCTTGTCTAGAATAAATTCTACATGTGATGCAGCACCAGCGGCTTTTCGTAAGGACCTACGGAGGTGGTTTTGAGCTGAATGACTGGTGGCATCACTTTTCACACCAGTCTTAGTTTTACTTCTTGTGTATTTGTATTCAGGTTCGTTGTGAGACAAAATTGACCATGTATCAGGATCATAATTATGATCATCATCATGATCACTGTCTCTATTTGAGAGGATAAAACAAACTGACTCTGGGTCAGCTATTTGCTCCTTGGCAGGGGTACTGGATTCAGATAAGATAAAGCCTGGAGCTGTTGTTTGTAGTACATCATCAAAATTGCCATCACAGCCTGATTTTACATCTTCCGCTCCAAGTTCTGCTTTACTTCTGTCTGTTGTCTGCTTGACATTGAGCGAAGAATAACCAAGATTTTTTTCTTGACCATCTCTTGGACAAAACATTCTGCCTTCAGGGGATTTGGCAGTCTGCTGGCCCCCCATGCTGACGGGCATAATTTTGGGATGGGAGGTATCTTCATAAGACGGAACATCTGAATCTAACTTAGTATGAACAATGTCTGGATCGTGTGCATCAGATACAACTACTATGTTAAGATCAGACAACAAATTTGTACCGTCATAACAAGTATTAGCATTTTCAGGTGGAGTCTGAGGAAAGTGCTGCTTCCCAGGGTAATCTACAACACTTGCTGTTGCATCAACTGTTTTTGCATCACTAGTATTAGCCTTGGCTGATCTAAACCCAGCTGCAGGTGATGTCCAGGACTTGGATCCAGGAACAATTGGTTCTAGAACAATTCTAGGCTGCAAACTGAAGAGGCTCATGGCACCGCTGACTGATTCTAAAGGAGTTCCCGCAAGATTCAAGCTGTGGTTGGAAACAGCAACAGCTGACTGCAGAGGTAGTAGGCTGAATTTCCTGCCAGTGCAAACTGAATGGGGTTCAACAGTTTCCATAGGCTCTGTAGTACTTGTATGATCTTGGGATACTGCAGGAGTCTGATTCTTAGTCACAGTGAATCTTCCATCCTTCCCTCTTTCATCTTTGCTTTCTATTGCAGGCTGCAGGGAGGAAAGTTGGCAATTAGTAATTCTTAACACACTATTTTAAAAAACATGGTAACCCATGCTAATGATCATTTTTTATTTAGTGAAGAGGTGAAACAAGAGAGGAGATGTCAAGGCACTCAATTTAGAGGTAAAAACAGCCCTTTATTGAGGAGGAATAATGGCAGATGACCTGTTTCTAATGGCCGGCAGGCCTTTATTGTTAGTGTAATTTTAATGTAATGGCCACTGTATAAACAGTTCTTGAAACAAATTCTAACATGACAGGTGTTTCAAATTGTTGGGACAACACATTGATGTATCAATGCTATACTCTGTTCTGATATAGTGCATTTATACAATTCAAGACATGGCTCATCAGCTTTGCTTAGCCATGGTCAAATCTAAACCGCAAATAAAAAAGTTTTATAAACATCCTCAGGCATGTCTTTTTTTTTTTTTTTAAATACACTTTTTGACTTTCACATGAATACAGCTAGAACTACTCTGGACTCCTAAGTTTGTATGTTCTATGCAAGTAGTCTACATTAGATAAAACCAAAAACAGTGTGCCCAGTAGAGCAAGAACCAGCACTGACAGTTGTTTGTATACTGGCATTACGGGTGTCTTTTGTAGTCCTGTCAGAACGCTCCATTAACTAGGAGATAGGAGATTTGAAAGTGCAGTAAATTTCACTCAAATGGTCAATCCTAGACTGACAATCCTTATGTCTAGTGACAGAACAGGTTCCTTTGGGGTGCATTTCCTAACATTTTAAAGCAATAATTAAAAAATAAGTGTTACATAATAGTACTCAAATCCTAGAGCTGGTGGACAGTGTCAAAGATGTTATTTACAAGAGGAAAAAATAGACAACCCATTCCTCAAAGGTGTCAGTCTGACATGCAGTCTTTTGTAGTCATCATGTGTTTCATCATAAGTTCTCCTACCTCCTGGCTGTAGGTATCTGGAACTCTGGCCTTTGTCAGGTCACCGTAAAATTGTTCTTTGCGTTCTCGGTAGGAGTATGGTTTCTCGCCTGAGTGGATCTGCATGTGCATCATCAGCTGCATTCCTCGTCGAAAGACTTTATCACAACAGGGACAGGGATACGATGCTTTACCTCCATCTCTTCCTTTTGGAACTGTAGGACCTTCAGGGGATGAATGTCCTTGCGGAATCTAAAAGTGGCAAATAAATAAATAAGTCTAAAATAAAGTCTAAAATACCTAAAACTTTATAGGCAATACCAAATACCTGTGCATTCTCCTCACTTTCTTCTGTTTGAACAATTGGTTTCCTGTGGCCAAGCATGTGCATCTTAAGCCAGTTCCTTCTAACGTAGACTTTACCGCAATGACTGCAGACGCAACTAGCATTCTTTTTCTAAGGGGGTAAGGAAAAATAAGGAAAAACCATCATTTAAAAATCACAAAATCACAACCACACTTAACGTCACAGTAATATGCAAACCATTACTACTTCCTAAAGAAACATACCATTCCAGCTGTATCCTGGTTCTTGGCTTTCCTGTCAAGGCTGTGCTGCATCTTTAGAAGCCTCTTTCTCTTCTTTTGCTTCTTTTCCACAATATTGACCATACCCTTCTCCCCAAGACTCTGTTCATCTGTTTCTCTCTGGTTTTTATCAAGCTCTTCCATCGTTCTCCTTCTCTTATTCTCCTCGACCATCTTCTCTGCTCTGTGAATCTTTATATGGGTTTTCAACCATCCAGCATGTAAATAAATTTTGCCACACACCCGGCATGGAAATGCTTTCTTTGATCGTTTAACACCTTCGCTTTCTCCAGTAGGCCCTCCAGGAATGACGTGGGGTTCCTCAGTGATTTCACTGGATCCATCTATGATTCTTTCAGAATCTACACTGGTTGTTTTGGACGGCGAATCTCTTTCTGATCCAAGGGCGAGTTGGCTGGTTTCTTGAATCTTTGCTGGTTGTTCAGAGCCTATTTCTGACTTTCCATTTAACTCTTCCGTCACTCTTTTTCGTTCGTTTAATCCTGTGTCTGGCAGCTGAAGGGATTTCATGAAATGGCAGAATTAATTATAACCTGATCTCAATGACATCGCAAGATCTGTTGTTTAAATGACATCACCAAAAGATATATAAACCATCAGTATGACGACACTATTGGGTATGGTGAACGTTAGTAAGTTAAAAAAAACTAACCTGAAATACCCCGATGGTACGCCGAGCCCTTTTCCTTAAATAGTCAGGCAAGATTTCTTCTTTTGGTGGACTTGGAGCTTTATGAGTCCTAATATGTGGCAACAACCATCCTTCACGGGTGAAAACTTTATCACAGTGCGGGCAGGCAAAGATTTTCCTGAAAACGCTGCTATTTTCAGTAGCTGTCTCCTTCGCATTGTCCTACACCGGGTACAGGAAACAAGAATGCCAAAAATGAAGGTGCTGATTAAAATAATTTGGTATGCAAACAAGAATCCAAAAGATACAACACACTATTTACATGCTCTCAGAAAATGCACAGAAATATGTAATGTGTATTATTCTTTTGGGTTATTTAACTCTTTTGGGTTATTTAACTTATCCAGTATGCACAGAACAGAAATATCAATTACTTTAATTAAATAAATAAATAAATATATATGAGTGACATTTCTGCTCTATACGCTTTGGCCTAGATATCAAACGTTAAAAAGGTCATTTCAGCACTGTAGTTACCTCAGTCGAGACGCTCTTCTGCATCTGGTTACTTAGGAGCTCTTTCCCCTCCTTGCAGGCTAAAGCGCGTTCACGATCGTGTGCCTTCAAATGGAGGGCCATCGAACAGGAGCGCGCAAAGCTCTTCTTACACTCAAGACACTGAAAGAACGAACGACCTCCTGCTCTGGCCCCTCCAACCTCTGCTTCATTGTTTCTCATTACTGGTTTCTGAAAAGGAGTTTAAAAAAGGTACCAATTAAACGATCAATCAGGGGGAAATAATGATCAGTATTAAAAGGTTTTTATATTCTGACCTAGATTGATGCTGCTTATTTATATGTACAGTAAGGTCATAATCGTACTGCACTTAGAGGTCATGTTGCTTATTATGTTCTCATACTACCTCAAATGCAACAACCTACAGTGAAAATACAGCTTGAAAGTTTGTGAACCCTTCAAAAATGTTCTAGATTTCTGCATGATCAGGTACGAAACAAATAATGGGGGAACCTAATTAATCAACGTATATTATACATGTATATTAAACAATATAACATACCTGTAATATATAGTGGCAAAAGTATGTGAACGATCAGGTGTGAGGCATGATTTATTTAAAGAAAACAACACATTTGTCTCACGCATTTGAGGCTCAGGTTGGATATGAAATGAAAGTGACAATCTGGTCATACGTGAACACACCACAGCACAGTGTGAACAGCACGAAATACTTCCTCTGCATTTAACCCATTCACCAAGTGAAGCAGGGG
>JBBPDB010010824.1:0-13017 GCA_037974465.1 Brachypetersius altus | reverse complement strand
AGCACACAACTAGAGTTCAAAATGAGAAGGATATGCTGCCTGTCCTTGAATACGCTCCGTGTTTGGTTTCAAAATGCAGACGTAGATTGTACTCTTTGACAACTGACCCTGCCTCATGACACAAAAGACATACTGGTTTTTCACCTTGAAAAACAAACATGTTTTCAACACAATTAACATATATAAACATATTAACCGCTCGCGGGCCACATAAAATTATGTGGCGGGCCACATGTGGCCCGCGGGCCTTGTGTTTGACACATGTGCTCTAAGGTTACTTAGGTAGAAGACTGGAGTATTAAAAAAATCCAGACTGGGACATTATAAGACTTGAATATTAAGAGTCACCCTTGCATACTTTCACAGGCAGGGAACTGAACCCATGTTGAGGGCATCCGTTTTAGCCATCACACTTATTAAACTAACCAAAACATTCTTTAAGTTAAAAAATACTAATAATTAAAATTATTTAACATGCAAGCATATTTTAAAAATTGTTGATTTTTTTAAACCAAACGTGATTTTTGTATGGCGTCGCGCCAAGGAACCGTTTTTAGAACGTTTATTTTTAAGGGTATGTAACCACAATATTATTGTTTAATCTATACTTTATTGTCTGACTAACATAGAAATCATAATCATCTAAACCTAGAACTCTTAGGGGACTTCTAGTGTCAGGAGGAGAGAGTGTAAGAAACGTTGTGGGGAAAAAAAAACAAGGGAACTCTTCTCATCTCTCATCCGTTTCTTGACGGCCTGCCATCTTCCTGCAGGCTGATCTACTGCCAGGTCCAACAGCGTATCAGAATCCTCAGCAACAGCTTGGTCAGGGGTAGGTGAGATGCATACAAACACATACAGGACTGAAATAAAATCAATCCTGGTGGGTGTCAAAGCATGCTGGGTTTGGCACAATTGTGGCAGCCCAACTCATATGTCCATATGGGAAACTGCCCTATTCCCCCAAAACAAACACACCACCTGATGAGCCAGACACAACAATTCTCCAGCAAACAGGTTTTAAATAGCTTCATCTTACAAACACTGGACCAGTGTCCTCTAGATTTACTTGCATCCTTGGTAAAGCTGACTGAAAAGGGCTTCTTTAAAACAACCTCTTCAGTCATTATCTTAATATTATATTAAAAACGGAAAAAAAAATCCTTACCTTCACACATGACAATAAGGTAAATGTGTGTTGACTTCCACAAATAAGGAGATGGACACAAGAAATAAAATATATATTAACATATATTAACGCCGATCAGAACGATCAGAAAGAAGTTTAGAAAATTCAAAACCATCACGAACTAGCCTGGAAGAAGACGCAAAAGCACAACGGCTTGGAGTTTGATGACACTGGAGCTTTAACTGGGGCGGGTGCTGACATCAGGCAAAACAAAAATTGAACTTGTAACTGATCTTCAAGGTGGGTTTGGTATGGAAATAAACATGACTACCTAGAAAAGCAACTAATACCAAGTGTTTAATATGGTTGAGGATGTGATGCTGCCTTCTCCAAAAGGCCCTTTTCACACCTGTAGTTCGATTGCTTTAGTCCGCACCAGTCAGAAAAATGTTACAATGTAGTAAACAGACGTAGGTACGGTTTGCTTTCACATATGCAGAGTTCTAAACGAACCAAATTAGACTGAGAAGACCATCGGCAACGGAAATAGGCCATTTTCAGAAAATCACGACACTTTCAATAATCATGGTGGAACAGCTTTGAATTGCACTCATGGCGCTGATCCTCGCGCATTACATTGTACGTGCAGATCATTTTTTCCAGACAATTTATTTCAAACATGATTCACGGCTGTGACTCCAAACCAACTTCCTGATTTATTCATCTCGCCGACGCCGCATTGCGCGCCACTTCAGGGAGAAGAGACGTGGCCTCCTCCTCCTGAATGATCATAACCCTAACCCTGACAATCCCGTATCTCATCTGATACCCACAATGCATTAAACTATACCGTTTCGTTGAATTCGGTTTGGTTGTTTTCACACCAGACAAACCGCACCAAAGTAGAGTGGATAAAGCAGTCCGAGACCACCCCTTCAGGCAGGTCTCGGATCGATTGATTTGGTGCGCAAACGAACCGAACCAAGGGACCAAACATGTTTGGTGCACACCAAATGCTGTAGGTGTGAAATCACCCTAAAAATCTATTTGCATTTGCCAAAAAGCTAAAACTTGGTTGTGTTTTGGTCTTCCAGCAGGACATTGATCCAAACAACAATCAAAATAGTTAAATTAATAAATACCAATGCTGCTAATGCTGGGCACTGATTAAAATGTTTAATCATGATTACTTGCATGTTTTTATGTTAACTGCAGTTCAAATATTTCTGTAAGCAAACAAAAAATAAAAACCTTATGTGCCATTGGCTCTTTAACACAAAATATTTGGGAGTCATAATCTCTGTCAAATGTGATATAAATACAAATAAATATTGTCACGGCACATTTCATCTCCAGTCTTACCCCATGTAAAGAGTGTTAAAATAAGAAATCATGACATGGACTAAATTGTTACCAAAGTAAAACACTATTTCTTGTGTAGTTAATGTTATTTTTCCTACATTTTAGAATGCACTCTGCAACAGGTTGCCAGGCCGTGCAAATCGTTTCAAACAAAACTCAATCTGTCAACACTGCTCTCGATAGAGATGTGTCGGTCACGAATGAGTTCTTTGACTAAATTTGGTAAAACAATGGCGTATGACCAGCTTCATCGTACGCAACGTTGCCGCCATACTGCGAGAGGCAAGTAGTCAATAAAGATGCTTCACACATGTTCTGCATGGGGCTGTATGCTCTAAACCAGATCCTGAGGGATTAAGGCTGAACAATTGCTTTCAGTTTATAAATCTCAATCTTAGCTATAAGCAGGCAAAGCTATGCATCAGCCTCTAAACAACATTTTGGCTAAACATAAGCACTATAATATGGGATTTTATAATAGAAAGCTGTATTATGATGTGTGCTGTGCTAGTTTGATAACTAGTATCATATGGTCGAAGCTACCACTCGCTGTCATTAAAACACTGTGGAGGTTTAACGATTGCTTCTGAGTGTACAGTCAAAATGGTTATAGTACTTTTGTCTATATAATATGTACAAAAGTAACTGGACGTCTGACACTCACAAAAACCAGCCAAAACGCAAAGGTGCACGCATTATTATGGCGCTAACATGCCCAGACCTAATTATCATAGATTCTTGTTGATTCCAAAGCTTTTCAAGAAATATATTTCACCGAAATTGTAATTAAATTATTCTTAATCCCCTTAAACTTAGAATTATTATCAATCTTTTAACTGTTATTTATCAAAGATTTACATTGCATTATCATTCACAATCCATTTAATGACTCCTGTGTAACGCCTAGAGCCATAAATCTCAAATGACCACTGCTTGCTGTTAAACAGACCTCAGAGAATTTCACACACATCAGAATGCCTTGTGCCCCATGTGTGTGCAGACAATACAGGCTTATTCCATTACAGCCTATATTGCGTTTTCCACCCCAAAGGCCTTTCAGTAATCAATGTGTGTTTATATGTCTGACTGCCAGTCTCTGGGCGAGCAGGTGAGAAATGAGTGGATGTGAATTACTGAGCAGCAGGTTGCAGATTTATCATAGGTAGACCCTCACAGAAAAACTAATAGAAAATCAGGCCATAGAGCTGGACCGCCTGGAGATGTGAGCAAACACTTCTGTAATTTCCCTAAAGCATGATGTCTGCCATGAATCTGTCAGCATCACAGATCACCCCACAAGCTGGAGGTGAAACAGGGGGACATTGAATTCTATTCTAAAGGACATACAAGCTGACGAACCCCACATTCTTCCTCTCTGTGCAGTGTTTGCCAGTCAAGAACCATCTCCCAAAGGAGGCCACTTTGTCTAGAAGACAAAGAACTCACCTGGTTCCAAACAGAGAAGCTACCAATCAAGCTTGAAACAGGCATTTCTGCGACCTTTGAGTAAGTAAGGCAACCAAGTCCTTAATTTTCAGCTACAGAAGCTTCATCCTGGACGATTTCTAGTAGCTAGACTGGAGGCAATCCCCACTCCAAAATTTCCCTCCAAACTTCCACAGAAGCTTTGTGAGGACAACAGACAGAACTATAGAAATGTGTAAAACGTATCTAATCACATGAGGTATAACTTTTATGTCTGGACACAACATAGTGCAGCATAACTTCAGAAACAAATGCTTTAACATATGTTAATGTGTTTATGTTCATTTTTGTGTCACAAGCACCACACAAGCGACCTGCATGAACTCCACATCAGACCAGGTCACATTCTTCCGGTACTCCATGGTCCTGTTCTGATGCTCCCATGCCAACTGTAGGAGATTTCAGGTTGTGGACATGGGCAATATGACAAAAAGACAGCTGTAATACACTGTGTGTTCTGGCAAGTTGAAAAAGTGAAGATAATATTCTATCTTTACTTCTCATTTAAGGTTTAATTATCCAGGGAGGATTCAACCTGGCCGGCTTTGTTTTTGCATTACAAATACTGAAGCGAGCGATGTACGTTTCAAATTTTAAAATGTGTAACCCCCCTTGTTAAAGTTTGCCACCCAACCCTATGCACCAAAGAAGCAAAGAATCTTTTCCCACATTTGGTATTTTCATTAATGAGTGAGCTTATATGACTGTCCACTGTATTCATTTAGTGTTAATTTATTTAGATTACTTTTCATGGAGATAAACTTTATTCAAGAAACTTGAAAAACATTTTCAATATGTATGTATGAAATTACAGCTTTAGGTTCTGCAGTTTCGTCGCCCAAGAAGGGGATGATACAGACCATCTCTCCCTTTTTTAGTCATGGGGAATGTGTGATCTCTCCCTTACAAGACGAATGAGCTAACAGCGCTAACCCAGTTCCAGGCTGAATAACCCTGGGCACATTACTATGAAAAAACAACGCTGTTGCAGAGACATTGAGCGGTTAGCCATTAGCATGCGACCATGTTACCTCCAAGTATTCTCGCATGTTATGGCGATAACGCCATATGCTCCCCCGGCATCAGAGGCAGCCTGTGATTATAATTATGCATCCCTGGATTCCACACTGACCACCTTCACCCAGTATGTGACATGCTCCACCATGTATGCTAATACATAAGAGGCATGCAGTTCATCACCTCTCCCTCCCCTGGGAAGACCCGATCACAACCCTGCAGGAGACTCAAACAGCACCGAGCAGCTCCTTCAGTGGCAGGCTGCTGCACCCATGATGTGGGACAGAGAGATTCTGCAGGTTTTTCCTTCTAACCGCTGTCAGACTCTACAACAAAGACCTTGCTGATGACCACATACGCACAGACAAACAAACACGCACACACACACACACACATCCAATACACCACGGTAGATTCTCAAAATTACTTGAGTGCAATTTTTCTGATGCAATGTGCAATTTTTGGGGTGGAACTATTACTACTGGGCAAAATGTGCAATTCAAATTGTGGAATTCTTCTGGTGAATTACTATTGTTTTTGTCAATGCCTGTCACTCCATTGTGTACCTGTGTGTGTGTGTGTGTGTGTGTGTGTGTGTGTGTATCCACAGTATTCTTATATTTATTTATATATCTACTCTGTACAAATATACATACATATACTCATTGTGTACGTACATACATACTTATATATAGTTTACATATATAAATGTATACATTTTATAAAAACACATGTCTATATATTATATTTCTAGATTGTATCATGTACTTTTACTGTCCTGTTGGTATAGTATTTTATTCTATTCTATTGTTTTTAATTGTTGCTCCTCTTACCTTTGTTCTCTCCCCTTTCTGCCATGACAATGCAAATTTCCCACTTGTGGCACTAATCTTATCTCTCATCTTATCTTATCTTATCTTATCTTATCTTTTCTTATCTTATCTTTTCTTATCTTATCTTTTCTTATGTAGTATTCAGCAAACATCATGTAAACACTAGCAGACACAGGACACAAGGGCAAATCTATATTTAACAGGAAAGTCGGAATGAGTACAACTATACAAATAAATAATCATGAGAAGGCAACTCGTGATAGAGAGGGTAATCCAAAGTCATAATCCATTTAATACGTCAACCAGGCCTAAACAACAGCATGAGGGCAAGACAAATGACTTAATCCTGGTAGTACAAAAACAAGTCAAAAACCAGAAGCACAAGTATCATAGGCAAGGTTAGAGGCATAAATAGCAAAGCAAATCAGCAACAAGAGATCCAAAACAGCAAAATTATTAGGGAAAAAATAGTACAACATAAGAGGCAGTACTTTACAATAGTCCTTAAACTGACTTGTTTGCAGGATGCAGTATGTCACACATTAATCAACTGCTGATACTGCTATCAGCTGGATGGCCTAGTGGTTAGGGTGTTGGTCCTGCAATCAGAAGGTTGGGGTTTAGTGCTAATGTCACCACTGAGGTACCCTTGAGCAAGGTACTGTCCTCGCACACTGCTCCACGGGCGCCCCTTGTAGGCAGCAGCCCACTGCTTCATTTGGTGAATGTTTTAAAATGCAGAGAAAAATTGCAGACAAATATTTTATGTGACTACATTCATGACTACTTAAAATGAGTCTTTTCCATTCTGCTAATGAAACCCCATGCAGAAAGAGGATAATGTCGTGAGAAACATCCTTACGGCAAGGAATTACAAATTAAAGTACAGACTGGGGGGCATATTTTCCACTATTTAACAAATTAGAAAATAAAAATGAAGGCCAATGTATGGTTCTTTGTAGAATTCACCTTTGGTAAGTTTCAAAAGAAAAATGGCCAGTTTGATATGAGAGAACTTAGTATTTACCCATTATAAATAACTCTAATGATATAAGTCTCCAAATTGAATCTAAACTACTCAAAGGAAAAGATAAACCCTCACTCAAAAAATAATATTTCTAAGTCTCAGATATTGTTTTGAATACAGAGGAACTTTGAACAATCTTTTTATAGTTATGAGTACCTGACATTATATAGCTAGAGTAAGCTTATAGTGCTCCTGTGTAATAAGGCATCATATATTCCCTGTGTGCAAAAACTTCCACAATGTTTGGCTGAAAGTCCTCTGGTCAGATAATTTCTTCTAACAGGAGAGAATTCTGAAGTAGAAGAATAAAGCATAACCACCAGAGCAGTACAAGCAGTTATGAACTATTAAACATGCCATTTACAACAGGGCCAAACAGTTCTTGCTACTTTACCCCCCTCTGGGTAATGTCATTGAGGCAATTAGCACTAATTGATTAGCCGTTAAGTCACAACATGGCCAGTGGTTTCATTTTTGTCCTAATGAACACATTATTAAAAGGTATCCAACAGATTTCTAGTGTAGCCTCCTGCAAGTGTCCAGGAGTTACTCATGCATGGGCAGATAGCTGGGACTGTCTGTCAGCCAATGTTTTTCACAGAGTGCAAGCAGAAGGCTGCTCTCACACACTGCCTGCCAGGCGACCATGTGACTGGAATTCCAAGGGTTGGACAAAGAGTTAACTGAGGCATGACAGCCATGCAGGAGACCCAAACTCTTGAAGGAGACCCAAAAAGGGCTATTATCATGGAAACCCAAAATTTCCTCTACTTTTTTAAATAAGACTGCAAAGAAACTTCAAAACAAGCCATTTATTCCCCAGTTCAAACTGTCTGTGTATGTATGTGAGGCTTTGAATTCTCTTTTGAATTCAGCAGTATTTTGAGACCCCATGAAAACTACTGTACAACTGTGTATTTACATTCCACTTGTTCAAATAACAGCATTTACATATTTGCCTATGAGCTCTTTAATATCCTCCCAATACAATGAACGGGAGGATCAAAAGAGAGAGATATTGGTGCTGTTGACTGTTACTCATAATCCCACAATCTCCAAAAGATCAATTCTTGTCAAATTATGGCCAAAATAGCCATGACCATTTTAAGACCACAGTTATAATTTTACATCATTGCTATTTCTATAAAACTTTTCCAGCATGCCAAAGAATAGAATGAATCAATGACAGTGTTATAACTGCTGGAACGTGGCTAAATGTGTTGGCAGCCTAGGGTGGTGTGGGGGGAAACACACAGTCTCCATTGGCTTGCTTTCTTCCCACAGTGCACCCTTGTGCCATCTCTTCCCAAAGTAAGTCACAAACACACAACCTGCTATCCATATGATGTAAAAGAAAATAAATGTTCATCAGACCAGGCCACTTTCTTCAATTGCTTCCTGATCCAGTACTGATACAACACTGTACACAGTTTTGGTGGTTGGTAAGGGGTAAGCATGAGCCCGCTGTGCTGCACTTTGTGTTCTGATACCTTTGCAATTAGGTTAACATTGTTCTGTCTCCATTATATTTAGTTGTCTAAAGCTCTAATAAGTGGTCGTTCTAGTGTTTGAAGGGATTTTGCATCTAGTTTGGTCTTGGTGTCCTGTGGGTTGCTGTGGCAGGAGATACATGGCTGTTTATGATCCAACTGGCAAAAAGGAAAAATCACAGACTTCAGGGTTTCCGCACATTTTTGCTGACTGATTATTTAAATTGGGATCTTTTGTTATTTACATTTACATTTATGGCATGTAGCAGACGCTTTTGTCCAAAGCGACTTTCATTCCCTAACTACAGGGTGCAGTCTCTCCCTGGAGCACCTTAGGGTTAAGGGTCTTGCTCATTCGAACCTATGACCTCTTGGTCCGGAGGCAAGTATCCTACCCACTGAGCTGCCACCACCCGTTATGAGGTTTAAATAAGGGAGAAGTAGTCGGTGGGCTGAATGTGAAATGTTTATGTTCAGTCCTCGACTTGGGTGTCTGTGTTGGGCTAATCCATTATAAATGTCCCTTACATGTTTTTCAGAAATGTGCTTTTGCGTTTTTAAAATGTTTGTTAAGGCCTGTATTGTTTATACAACCTTTTGTTGCATTATTTGCAAAAAGAAGATTGCATGGAAAAAGTTTGTATGGAAATTTCCTTTCATCAGCTCAGTCCTTCACATGGCGTGAAACAATTACATTTACATTAGAGATATGAAATGTATTTACAAGCTTTGCATGGTTTTGCTACCAGCAATAGTTATTTATGCATGAGGCCTAGACAATATGCTGAAGTTACTGACACATATTAGGCATGACTAAAGAAGCATTTCATGGAGCAGGTGGAATTTCTAGCCTGGCTGATCTGAGCACATGGTACGAAGCTGGTGCCACAGGGTCCTTTTAGAATTACATGATAGAGCTTCCCCATTACATCACAGCTGTTCATTATCTTCATTACACAATAGTGCTAAAGAACTATTTATCTCTGTTCTCTGCCTATGAAAAACCAGAGAAAATAGCATGAGAGGGAGAGAGTGTTTTTTATGAAGAAACTCTTCATACTGTACTCTGTTCTCGTTGATCACTGACCTCTTTACAATCTATATAGTTATGTCAAACTCTGCATGCAAGCTTGATTGCATCTCCTCAACAGTGAGTGCCTCTCATTTGTTTTTTTCTGCCCACACATAACACTGTATACTAGCCCGTCAGCAGCCATTTCAGTGAATTCAACTTACACACTACACTGGTGATCTGTGACCGATCAGTGTAATCATCATTGAGGGCCATCAAAAAGGCAGCAGTGCAGAACAGACCAGGACAGACATGACTGTGTTCAACAAACAATATTCATTTCACCTAAAGGCTCCACAACCAGCCCTCATTCTTATTCAGATCTCATTTGCACTGCATGACATTTCATTGTGTTCCTTTATAATGGCTTTGCAACACTTGCCATTTGCTATTAGAGCTGCAACTAGCAGCATTATAATTACACCACCACCTTATGCCATGGCAATCATACTTCCATTACCCTTACACACACACACACACACACACACACACACATATATATATATATATATATTTATTATTTTACCTGGCTGCTGCCATTTGAATATCTGTGGCAACTGCAGACCAGAATATCCCCTGTGGATCGTCTCAGTGTCTCTCGTTTTTTGTTTTGTCTTTCTTAAAGCCCTGTATTTTTATTACTGTAAATTAAATTAAATTAAATTAAATTAAAAGAGGCGAATACAGGTTTACCTATACATTTTATTTAAGGGCAATCTATTAAACTGAGTTTAAAATGAAGTGTTCTGGGAGCATACAACACAACACAACAACGCATTTTTTCACTAAGCAGGTGCTCTTGGAACGTAACTCCCACAAAAAGTTACTGTATATAATTACTATACCCAGGAAATTCTGAATTCAAGCAGGGAAAACACATGCACAGTGCACTGCACCTACATGAGTTCCACACCATAGATCTATTCAGATACACCATGTTCCAATAACTACAGTATAAACCCATTGTGCACGTGATCCACAATTTTTCTCTACTCCTATTTGCTAGCAGGTGTTAAAACAGTAGCGGATAGTAAATAGACAATTGAGTGATCCTTCCTGTTAATGTCCTAAGCACAATGGGAGCTGAATTAGTTGTACCAGTGGGGATCTTTGTACTTTTTTGGCCACTTTATATAGGATAGAAATTAGCACAGAAATGCAGCTGATTAGACATGCATTCCAGAATTAAAGGTTTCCAATCGAGTGTTACATTTTAGGTGACTGTTCTGCTGTGAGTCAGTGGATGTATTTTTGTGTCTATTTTCCTGTAAAGCAGGCCTCGTTCTACCATTGGTATGAGACAAATTGAACATTACTGAACATGCTCCAGGTTCAGGGAATTCACTACTGAACGATTAACATAACTATGCACACTGTAGATTTGTAGTGAATGTAGTGAACACAGTTTTGTCAGTATGAACATCATAAATCTCTAGTGAGTACAATACAATTCTGTCAATAATCGTTTCAGTTATGGTAACTTATTAAAACAAACTCAACAGGGCTTTAGTCTATAAGTGCCTAGAGAACTGAACAACAAAGCTTCAGACACTCTCTTACAATTTCTAGTAAACTACAGTGTGCGCCCCACAATTATTTGGATGTTTGTGCTTTACTTAAAAAAACATCCATGTTGTTATCAAATCAAATATAAAATGTTGAATCAAGTGGTTTTCTAAACAGGCTGTTCCAAACCTGTATTGTTTTTTTAATTGGCAAAGAATTCTTTCAAAAGGTTGCTGGTTCAGATTGTTACTGTTTGCATGAATTATCTGCTGGTCACTTCATGATCCCATCAATGAACACAATCTTACCTAACACCACTGTATGAAAACCAGCCCAGACTGTGATTTATCCACTTAGCATAGTCTGGCTATTTGACAGCTTTCTCCAGTCAAATAGTATACCATTAGTCTGAATCTATGCTAAAAATGTGTTCTCTGGAACAAACATGTTGGTTAAATAGTACAAGTGTCCAGATACTTTTCTGGGGCCAGTGTATATGCCATTACCCACAAAAAGAGGTTCTGAGCAACACATTATCTCCATAATCCACTTCTCCAGTATAAATTACTGAAGGTTACCATTTTGTAGTACGGGTTGTGGCAACACCACAGGATTTGAATACTGAATGCCTGACAAGTTGTATAATTTACAAAGTAGACTTACAACCCCAGCATCTCAGTGTCCACAACATCCTGACAGAATCTCAGAGCCTTGGAAAACACTTCCTTTCTACCTTCCCACTTCTTCATTTAGCTCCAGAGAAAATGCAAGCAGTGAAGGGGAAGGTTTCACTGTTTTTGAGTCATGCAGTGCTGGGACATGCACATGCTGGCGATGACATTTATCACTGTTGGCACTCTCATTATTCTGCACAGCAAATGTCACAGACGACAGCACTGAATCACACATGACTTCTTTCATGTGACAGTGTCATGGCTGTCCGAAGGAGAGGTATCCTGCTGCTGTAATCCCACATGGGTGGGGCCATTAAGCAAGTAAGCTGAAATTAAAGAGGACAGTGTGTTTTTTTTCAATGCCAGGATTTAACACACACGTGCACGCACACACACAAACACGTGCACACATACAAACACCTGTCACATATCATAGTAAGAGTGATACCTCAGTTTTGGTGCATCGACTACACTGAAAATAATTACCATTACCATTGCTAATAGAATACTAATAAAACAATGACTTATAGGTTGTACCATTAAGGCAGATGGTGGGCAATTTGCTAAGCACATGAAAACATAACGTTTTATCAGCACTGATGATTACAAAGCTTTATAGCAAAGTGTCCCGTCACATCCCAGTTTACTATTTTTCCTCTCTCTTCAATTTATGCACTCAATCCAAGCGCAGTGTTACCAAGCACAGTGTTAGTCTCCCACATACCTTTTTCCACACTTCCCAGCTTTCTTTCAAATCTTGCTGTCACGTCCCCAGTCAGCGACTGCTAGAGGTCACCATTGAACAAGAGTTATGTGGATTGTCTTAGGGTGTGGCATTAGGAATAAGGGTTCTCAGCCAGGCCAGGAATCAAGAAATAATTGTTTGTTTTTTAATTGGCTTTTGTTTTGTGGATGTTAAGTATAAAAGATGCTTCTGTTTTAGTTTGGTTTGTCAGTCCACCCTCACTTTGCCCTGAAGCTGTGTTTTCTCTGATTCATTCTTTGTTAGAAGGCTTGGCCCTCGTGCCGCATTTATTTTGTAAAAGAAATAAAAATCATTTCATTATGGAAATCTGTGCCTCAATTCAAACAGGGCTTTACTCAAACAGGGCTTTAGTCTATAAGTGCCTAAAGAACTGAACAAAGCTTCAGATGTCAGACTGGGGTATTGAAGGACGCACAGAACCGGAATGGCATATTGCTTCTGCAGAGTTTAATAATGTTCAACAAATACAAAAAATACAAACAAGAAGTCCTTCCCTTCCAGAAGGTGTCTTTGTGGCAAAGTCTCTGTTACTTTCTTTCAGTGAGGGGTGGCGTGCACGGAGTCCACCGCAGCATGACTGCGGGGCAGGCAGGTACTGTACTGTTAGCCCCACGTGGCGGATCTGCTTCAGTCTGCAAAACACAATAGCTATTAGA
>JBBPDB010010805.1:0-13017 GCA_037974465.1 Brachypetersius altus | reverse complement strand
GCACAGAGCACTCACACTAGTCTAACCAACCGCGCCCGGCACAGAGCACTCACACTAGTCTAACCAACCGCGCCCGGGCACGGTTCGGAGCCTTAAAGCGAAATTGTTCATTTAACAGCGTGTGTTTATCTTCCATCGCTTAACATGTTATTTTTAACAGCACTAATATAAATATTAGGGCTGGACACGTTAACACAGTTTTCTTTAATCCTTTAATTTTGACAATTTGTTGCTTTTTTAGTGTGTGGAGCATACAGCTGTATGCAGAAACATATATTTTGTCAATGGCTCCAGGTCTCGGCTGGTTTTCATGGGGGTCAGACAGCCCATTACTTTTATATAGAGTGCCATGTAAAAGTTGTGAGCCAAACAGACAGACATATTTATAAGGAATTTCGTATTATATCCATATTTATGAAGCCGGTCTGCTCCCCCTGAAGGTAACCCAAACATTGGAGTCCTGAAGCACAGGGAGAAGTACTACAGCTTCAGCTCCAGACAGGCTGCACTCGAATTCGCCTCAAAGGCTGATGAGTTTATCGGGCTGGTGGCGGAGAGAGCGAAGAGATCTCCGGAACTAATCCAGCTGCTCGAGCTCCATCAGCAGTTTGCCAGTGTCACACCGTACTCCCAGGTAACATAACTCAGATCTTCACATCAGCTACTGTACGACCCTGAGAGCTACACCCAGAAATTTCTCTCAGAGTTAAAGACAGACAGTTGAGCTTGTACTTCATCCACTTCCCAGTTGTTGGTTTGTGTCTCCACTGTTGTTTTTATCTCCTTCCATGTTGTGATGAAATGTTGACCAGTCAGAAAGCGGTGATGCAGTCGGCTCAGCTGCGGCCCACTTTGAGCCCTTCCATCGAGCAGATTGGGTTCGGCTCGGGTACGGGGGGCTTTATTTGTAATGGAAAAACATTTGCTTGCGGTACGACGCAGTTATTCGTTCCAGTGGAAACGCGCCTGCCATTTTACAGGGGGTCCTCGGGTTACAACAGTCTATACATACAACGCTTCGAGTTTCGTGTGTGTACTTACAGACTACATGGACGAACTAGTTTGGTTGGGTGTGGTGGAAGAATACATTGAAGAAGAATACGTCCCCCAGTGCGCTTACCTCTGCCATTTTGGATTGTTAAAAACACAAGTACAGTATATTTATGTCCTTTTCTTTTTTATAGTTTAGATCAGAGGTCCCCAACCACCGGGTTGCGGACCAGTATCGGTTCGGGAGTCATTTGTTACCAGGCTGTACAGAAAGACAGGATCTAAATATTATTATTATTGAATCTAAATATTAATATTATTATTATTATTACTAAATATTATTATTCATAATCAGAGTCTCAGAGACTTTTATTTTGATGAAAACACTCATCTCGGTCACCTGATGTGTGTGAGGGTCTGACTTTGGCAGTGCGTCTGTGTAGATGCAGTCGGGGGAGCGGCTGCTGGTGAAGCCCATAACTAAAAGCGACAGCAGCACACAGACAGACACACACATCCTGGAGAGCAATATCGTCAAGTCCTACGAGTGGAACGAGTGGGAGCTCAGGAGAAAGGCCCTAAAGCTGGTGATCACCTCTGCCTATAGCCATTCACAGTACAGCCATATGCTATTAAAAACTAATATTAGAATATATACAAATAACATTAATACAGTAAATAGTAATTTCATGTGTTTGCACATTCCCATTCTCCTCATGGAAGCTCAATATTACACCCTAATTCTCATCAAATACCTCAGATTCCTGATTCAGCTCTATCAGTCCTTCATTGAATTAAATCAGGAGCTGCTGAAGGAGTTTCACTAATCCAGGCAAAGCCTGGCGGTGAAATCTGGAAGTGAACCCGTGTTCACCTCACCAGCTCACAAAACGTAGCACTTTTTACAAAACAAAGGTATTTCATGTTTTCGTGTTTGTTAGCATTTATTCCGATGTTAACTGATAAGATAAAAGGCTTTAAACGTTAAAGATAAATTTGTTAGCATCATAGAAAACTCCCACTGAAATTTTGCTGCAGCCACTTTTGGCCCTGCCGCCGAGGAAATCCGGTTTGCTTTATTTGTGATGGGGAAAAAGCACCTTAAGACTTTTGTAAAGTACTGTATGTTTAATCTCTTGGTGTGATGTGCTCAAGCAGTGCGTTATACTCGACGCTGATATCCCTGATCTCTCGCTGCATACACTCCCAGGCTAACCTACGCAGTAAGGTGACTCATTCCATGCAGACCAACCTGAGTCACATGAGGAGGCACAACAGCAGCCAGACATACCTCCCGAAAGACGCCGCCTGCCAGACGAAGAGGGACAGCCAGAGTAATGTCCCCAAACCCCAGATTTACCTGGCTGGACTGAGGGGCAGGAAGGACACAGCCTCCAACATGATCAAAGTCAATTTAACCCAAGCTGTGGATGAATAGTCACTTCTGGGTAACATCAAGTAATAACAGGAATTTTTCTGGTAAACAAGCATTGCTTGCCTCATATATTAATAACTATTCTTACACTCCTAAATAAAAATATTAAATGGAAACAATAAATGGACTGAATGTGTTTTGCCCTTTGGTGCAACAGCTGCAGAGAGTGAGGCTGTGTAGTAGTGTTAAGAAAGGGTCCAACACCCACACCATGAACCCTTCCTAACCTAGAAGTATGCGATAACGTGACCGTCAGTGTGACCTAAGTGAAGTGGATATAGTCAAAGGGGCACCGACTTACCATATAGCCTCTCCGCCAGCCCAAACGTCATCTGCCACAGCAAGTCAGTGCCCCCTTGTGGACATTGTGAGTTAGGAACATGTCCTGTCTACCTAAGTGCATCTAACTAAGAAGAAATATCCTAACATCCTTCCCCCCTTAAACAAAAAAAAATTAATACATTTTTTTTATAACTTGTACCCCTCAATCCTGTACATAATTTTTACCTTTTTTCTCTCTCTTTTTTTTTTTTTTAAAACCTAGGAGCATGATGTGACCTAAGACCCATGCACTCTTAAGGTAAATTTAACCACCACTGCCCTTTTCCCATTCATGATTCCTCATTCGGCTGTAATCGTGACAAAGCATCTGCCACCACATTGTTCCTGCCAGCCACATGCTCCATCACCAGGCTATATGGTTGGAGCACCAGGCCCCACCTGAACACCCTCTGATTGGCAGTCCTAAACTTGGCTAGAAAAGTAAGAAGGTTATGGTCTGTAAAAACCACCACCTCTCCATTTGACCCAGACAAGTAAACTTCAAAATGCTGAACAGCTAACACTAGAGCCAATGCTTCTTTTTCAATAGTGGAGTATGCTCTCTGGTGCCGATTTAATTTCCTCGAACAATAGGCCACAGGTTTATCCAGACCTGCCGCGTGTGCCTGTATTAGCACCGCACCGATTCCCACATCACAAGCATCCACTGCTAGCTTAAAAGGTCTACTGAAGTCAGGAGCAACCAACACCGGTTCACATGAGAGGATGGCCTTGATTTGATTAAATGCCCTCTCACAGCTACTTGTCCACACAAACTTCACCCCCTTCCTCAGGAGATTTATCAGAGGGTCCGCCACTGTCGCAAAGTTTGGAACAAAGCGTCTATAGAACCCACACATTCCTAGCACTTGCATCACTTCCCGTCGCGTCTTAGGGACTGGCAGATCCATGATCGCTTGGATCGTAGCCCGCCTAGACAGAACCTTCCCTCGTCCTACCAAATGACCCAAATAAGTCACCTGACCTTTCCCAATCTCACATTTCACGAGGTTAGCAACCAACCCAGCCTGTTGTAGTCTCTGCAGTAACTGCCGTAAGTGTTCTTGATGTTCACTCCAGGTGTCACTATAGACAACCACATCGTCTATATACACCACCACGTTCTGGAGACCAGCTGTCACTCTACTCATCAATCTCTGGAACGTTGCTGGTGCATTTTTCATCCCAAATGGAAGAACATTACACACGTACAACCTGTCTGGCGTTACAAGAGCTGAGATCTCTCTCGCACGATCTGACAACTTAACCTGCCAGTATCCTTTAAGTAAATCCAGCTTAGATACAAACTCCGCTCTGCCTATTCGGTCAATACAATCCTCAAGCCGAGGGATAGGAAATGCATCGGTTCGAGTCAACTGATTTACTTTCCGATAGTCTGTGCACAATCGCCAAGACTTATCAGGTTTAGATACCAACACCACAGGCGAACTCCAATCACTCTGCCCTGGTTCCACTGCCCCAATCTCTTCCAAATAAGCGAGTTCCTCCTTAACCTGGGCCAGTTTCACCAGAGACAGCCTATAAGGATGTTGTTTCACCGGAGTAACTTCCCCGACTTCAACATCATGCACTACCAAGGTGGTAAGATCTGGACGATCTTTAAAAACCCCTGCAAATTCCCTGAGCAGCTCACACACATCTGTCCTTTGTACAGTAGATAAATGCATAAGAGTCCTTTCCAGCTCTCCCAACACTGATATGTTACATAGGTGTGCAGTCACCGGCTCCACCCCAACCATGTCATCCCTCCTCTCATCCTCCAAATCAGAGGACGGCACTGTTACCATAACTGGAGCAAAATGACCATGATAAGGTTTTAGCAGATTCACATGACGGAGCCGGGTCTTTCTTCTACCATCAGGAGTACTAATCACATAATTGTGATCTCCTATTTTCTTCACCACACTATATGGTCCCGCAAACGCTTTATCACCTTCTGAAAAAGTTCGAAACACTGCCTTTTTATCATGCTGACGTTTCATCTGATCGCGAGCAAACTCTAAATTGGTCTGTGCTGCCTCACATGCGGCTACCAACCATTCCTTAAAATAAGAAACATACTGCAGTAAGCTACCCCCTTCTTCGCTACGTAAAAACTGTTCCTTTACCAGTTTTAGGGGTCCACGGACCTCATGGCCGTAAACCAACTCAAACGGAGTAAACCCTGTTGAGTCTCGGATCGCAAACAGTAAAAACGGCATTGCACAATCCCAATCACTAGGGAACTGTACACAGTATATCCCCAACTCAACCATGGCCTGCTGAAACACACCCGAGGTAAAATTTGTGCCCCGATCAGACTGCACCTCTTTAGGCAACCCAAAACGTGAAAAGAACTGTAGTTAAGCGTCTACCACAAATCGTGTTTTTATATTCCGTAGAGGCACCGCCTCTGGAAACCGAGTAGTCACATCCATGATAGTGAGCAAATATTCATACCCCTTTCTAGTCTTAGGTAGTGGACCTACACAATCAATTAAGACTCGAGAGAAAGGTTCAGATACAATAGGTGGAAGACTTAAGGGTGCCACTGGAATTTTCTGGTTTGGCTTCCCAGATATCTGACACGCATGACATGAACGTACAAAATTAACCACGTCTTTATGCAAGCGAGGCCAATAAAAATGCCACATAACTTTTGCCTTAGTTTTTCGAACTCCTAAATGTCCAGCCATGGCTACTTCATGAGCTAAACGTAACACTTCCTGTCGAAAACAGCGGGGAAGCACTACCTGCTCTATTACTGCCCAGTCCTCAGTGACTGGTCGTTCAGGATGTAAAATCCCTCCGCCATCACATGACTTTCCTCGAAGTCAACCACAGCATCTCTGAGGTTTAAAAGTTCAATATCACTCTTCTGCGCCTCAATAAGAGCAGCAGAACTGAACTCACAGCCATTTGGCAATAACTATACTGCTTCGACAGAAGGCTCAGCCAACTTTCTGGCAAGTTCTCCTGATGTCTCATCCGAGGATGCGTTTTTAGCCATTGCACGAGTGACCACACAAGCAAGAAAAACTGCCGGAAACTGAGTTTCTAGTGCCTCCGTCTCAGGACTCACACAAGGAGTGGCACTAACTAGGGGAGACACACATACCTGGTTCCCAGCCAAGTCATTCCCCAACAGGAGACTCACACCCCTAATAGGCAAAGACGGCATCACCCCAATCGTAACACAGCCAGTTACTACATTAGATCTCAGAAAAACCCGATAGAGCGGAACAGATCCATATTCACCGCCCATGCCCTCAACCAGTACCGATGTATTCAATGCAGAGCTTTCTGGAAGCTCCAAAACTCCAAAAAGACTGCGCCGCCCCTGTGTCTCTCAACACAGTGACAGTGACTTCAGGCCCACCTTCAGAAACTGATACAGCACCTAAAAAGCGGGTCTGTCACCACCAATGGAGCTGTACTACCTCCCTCCAGGTGCAACCCCTGCGCTGCATCAGGCAGAACAAGAGCAACTTCTCTGGTGATGCCAACTTTACCCTCATCAGAGCGCCCCTTCTTTTGTAAGACAGGACAACCTGATTTTTTTTGACGGAGTCCGCTGCCAAGGCTTAGTGGACACCGGCTCAACCATCACCCTCGTCCGTCCCGGGGTCCTGCCGCAAACCCAACACCCGAACCTGCGTGGCTGGGAAGAAACCACAGTGCGTCTCTCCACGGTGACAAGTGATAGAGCCGTGATGAAAGGGAGAAGGCTGCTGACACTCAACGTCCACGGAGTAAAGATAGAGCACGAGGTGTGGCTGGCCAAAGTAGTCGAGGAATGTATCCTGGGGCTGGATGCACTGGTCAAGCTTGGAGCCACGGTGGACGTTGGGGCGGGTTGAGTCTACCCTTTGCTGCGTATCGACGACACATTAGATGCAATAGCAGGGTCGCGGTGTTTCACATCGTTAGATCTGCGGAGCGGGTATTGGCAAGTCGAATTAGTCACGCCAAGCCAAAAACGGCGTTCTCCATTGGGCACGGCCTATGGCAATTCAAAGTTATGCCGTTCGGGATTTGTAAAAGTCCAACCATGTTTGAGTGGCTGATGGAGCGCATGTTAGGGCGTATACCACGGACAAAATGCGTGGTATACCTACACGATCTATTAGTACCCGCGAAGACGTTCCTGAGAGAGGTGTTGGGGGCTATTCGCGTGGTGTAATTGAGACTAAACCCAAAGAAATGTGTGCTGTTTCGGCAAAAGGTGGCATTTCTGGGGCATATTGTCAGTGGAGAAGGAGTCGCCACAGATCTGGAGAACGTTGCGGCGGTGCGTGACTGGCCTACGCCACGGAATGTGAGGGAGGTGCGGAGATTTTTAGGGCGATTCGTGTGAGATTTTGCCGCCGTGGCGCGGCCCTTACACCGGCTCATGGAAAAAGGGGGAGTTTTTCGGTGGTCCGAGGAATGTGAGGAGGAGTTTGTACAGCTGCGGGAGGCGCTAGGGAAAGCCGCGATGTTGATAAGTCCGGACCTGAACAAACCGTTCATTATTGACACTGACACGAGCGATGGGGGGCATCGGCGCAGGTCACGGAAGAAGGGGAGCGCGTCGTCGCTTATTATAGCCGAGCCCTGAGTTGGCCAGAACGGAACTATTGCGTGACACGGAGAGAACTGCTTGCGGTAGTAAAAAGTCTGCGCCACTTCCGACCGTATTTATGCGGCCGGCGGTTTCTGCTCCGCACGGACCATGCGTCGCTTACCTGGCTGTTGAGCTTCTGAAACCCCGAGGGCCAACTCGCGCAGTGGATCGAAGCGCTCCAGGAATACGACTTCGACGCTCAGCACAGACCGGGTTGACAGCATTGTAATGCAGACGTGCTGTTGCGTCAGCTGTGCAAGGTGGGGGCGTGTCGACATTGCGCGCGAGCGGAGGAACGGGAACAGGAGAGTGAGCAACGGGTAGTAGCGGCGGTCCTCTTGGATAGTGGGGTGGACGTGGATAGGCTGCGATGCGAGCAGGAGGGCGATTCCGTGATTGGGCAGGTCAGGGGCTGGCACGAGTGGGGGCAGCGACCGGAGTGGGAAGAAATCACAGCCGCTGAGACCGAGATAAAAGCCTATCGGTCTCAGTGGGAAAATCTGGCCATGAAACAGGGCTTGTGTTATCGGTGGCAACATCCCGACGGCCAACGTGTGTGGGGCCAGCTGCTGGTGCCCCGTGGGCTGTGTCAGGAGGTCCTGCGCTCAGTCCACGGCGCCACAGAAGTTGGACATTTCGGCGCCGCGAAGACCTTAGCCCGGCTGCGTGGACGGTTTTACTGGTCGGGTTGTAGGCGCGACGTAGAAACGTCCGTGCACCGCTGCCACGCGTGCACTGCGATAAAGGGGCCCGGGGGGAAAATTGCGCGCCTCGATGCAGCCACATAACGTGGGGGCTCCCATGGAGAGGGTGAGGGTTGATGTCAGCAATCGCTATGTCTTGTTGGCCATGGGGCATGGGGCCATGAGGCAAGACCAGGACAACACCACTGCATCCGCAGAGCGACGGTCTTGTGGAGAGATTTAACCACACCTTGGCGACCCAACTGGCGATCCTGGTCGCAGACCACCAACGGGACTGGAACTGCCACCTGCCCGTGCTGTGGGCATACCGATCGGCGGTGCAGGACAGCACACAGTGCACCCCTGCAGCACTGATGTTCGATCGGGAACTGCGGACGCCGGTGGACTTGGCATTTGGAGCCCCCCCAGAACCTGAACTTGTGGGGCCACCCGGGCCAGACTATTCCCAGCGGTTGCGGGAGCGACTCCGGGTGGTCCACGCTTTGGCGAGAGAGAGCCAAGTGGGGCCACCGCCAGACAAAAGCGGGCGTACGATCTGCGCAGCCGGGGGCGCAATTTCACTGAAGGAGCACATGTCTGGGTTTACTGCCCCTCCCGGAAAAAGGGGCGGAGTCCCAAGTTAGACTCCCACTGGCACGGACCTGGTGAGGTACTGCAGCGGGTGGGAGAAGTGGTTTATAGGGTGCGGGTGGACGGCCGCCCAGCCAGAGCCCAGACTTGAATCCAATTGAACATCTCTGGAGAAATCTTAAAATGGCTGTGCACCGACGCTTCCCATCCAACATGATGGAGCTGGAGAGCTGCTGAGGAATGTGTGAAACTGACCAAAGATAGGTGACCAAGCTTGTGGCAGCATATTCAAAAGACTTCAGGCTGTAATTGCTGCCAAAGGTGCATCGACAAAGTATTGAGCAAAGGCTGTTGAATACTTATGTAAATGTGATTTCTCAGTTTTTATTTTTAAAACATTTGTAAAAACCTCAAGTAAACTTTTTCATGTTGCCGTTGGGGGTGTTCTGTGTAGAATTCTGAGGAAAACAATTCATTTTATCCATTTTGGAATAAGGCTGTAACATAACAAAATGTGGAAAAATTGATGCGCTGTGAATACTTTCTGGATGCACTGTTCCTGATGTTATCTAATCTTACAGAGCTTGCAGAGCTAATCTTACATCCTTATTCTAAGGGTAATAAGCTTGGTAGCCATACAGCAAAGCAACAAACTGATTTTGTTAAGTTGATTTACTTGTCCCAGGTTTGTAGCCAAGCCAAGGAGAGTTGGAACTGAATTTTTAGCCATTCAGCAAGACCAGCTCTGTATTGTGTCAGTGCATTTCTAGAGAAAATAAAATTAACCCACTGGTTCTTCAGAGCCTCAGATGAAGGAAAATTACATTTGTGCTCATTTGTACACCGAGCAACTGCCATGCTTCACTCGTTGGCAAATGATGTCTCTAGAAGAAAAAGTGGTCTCTCACACATAGCATTGACAGTCGGTGGAACTAATTTTATAGGGGAGGAGGGCGAAATTCTCTGGGTGGACAAAGCATGAGAAAGGGGAGCTAACCTTTCCCCGTATGACGACATATGGGGCCAGATTCCAGATCTGGCTATCTGAGCTGTCCTTCTCTCTACGGCGGAACAGGATGATCAAAGCACTCTTTACACCTATTGTCATTTCTAGCCACAACAGGACCACAGGCAGGCTAGAGGAACTTGTATGAATGTTACATTTTCATGTCATGAGACCTTTAAAGTGAAGCACATGGGGACCCAGTTACTAATGAGAGCTGGTCCTGTTCTTCCTCTGGAGTTCAGCTGTGAAGCGCATCATCAAAGTCAAACCGACACCAAAGTCACACGTAATACTTTTATTACTGCACTGATGTTAGATTTTCTTACTGAACTGACTTTACTCACGTGTTCAGAGTTCAGGATCAACCTGTGAGTCTTTAGTCTCTAGTCCAAGTCGAGTTCATGGCGACTGCGTCGTGGGTCAAGTTATCTGAGAAACTGACTCTGATTCCTTTCTCTGGTGTTTAATGATTTAGTACATATTTAGAAAGTAGCTTAGAAAGTGAAACCTTGTGAAGCTGAAGGTCCTGAACATCAGCTTGGAATCCTAGTAGTGCTGCGTGAAGCACACAGTTCTAGAATCTCAGTGTTTTCTTTAGGAAGCCTGGAGTAAAGGTGTGGACGGAGGGGCTCTCACACATTAGAGGAAGAACAAACTAGTGATCATTTGTGGTGTCTCTGAAAAATGAAGCACAGACTGCACTGAGAACTGTCCCTGATTCAAAGGGGGACTTCCAGAGAATATATGTGAGACGTGGAGGAGAAACCAGTTAGAACCAGAATCAGAACTGGGTTTATTAAGTAGGTTCTCCACAAGAATAATGAAGAACAGTAAATATGAATATGAAACATGAATGAATATGAAGTATATGATGGTATGAAGCTTAAGTGTGCAGTATAAGTATGAACTTTTACACTGTTTTCTCTTCAGACATCATTACAGTCTACAATGTTACTTAAAGTCACTTTCTGTATCTTCACCAGGATCAGTGAGACAGGGGAGGAAAACACTGCAGTCTTTCTCCTTCATTGCTGTATTTAAGGATCATTTTATAAGAGCTGCTTTTCCTCCAGTATCTCCAGGTTCTCCTGGTTTCCTGAAAGGGAACCCCTGATCAAAAGAGGAGAAACAGACTCCAAGAATCAGAGTCAGGTGCTGCTGGCTGAGGAGGGGAACACACAAACCCTGAATCTGATCCTGTGGGAGAGAAACAGACTGGTTTCATTTGTTTATTGATTTATTTGATGTTGATCGTTTGAGACGCCGCGCCTCTTTCTTATGGAGGCGTTCAGTTACTGAGTCTCTGTCTGATCATACTGACCCACTCCAGAAGCAAAGAGGAGAACAAGAACAGCTAAAAACACCACCACACTCTCACACTCTGTTCTGTTCTGAGATCATCCAAAGTAACGAGAAACATCCAACCAATCAGAACAGTCCATTCATCAACATCTCAGACCTGATCATTAGAAAATCAGGGAAACAGAAAATCAACTAAAATTCTGTACTTTCATAAAAAAACAGGACAAAACACAAACAGAAACGAAAGAGGTTAGAACACCCTCCACTAAAATACATGTTTAGCTGATTTTCTAACTGAAAGTGAGTCAAAACAAAAACAGGGAGTGAACTGGATTAATATTTCAGAATTTTACTGCATTTTTTTCATTATTTAATGAGTCTAACATATTTACTGTTGAGGCTAACATCTACTTTTATGTTTTTTATTCACTTTTTGTTGATTTGAAATAAATAATTTTAATATAGTTTTTATTTTTTGTAGAGGGTGAGTTTTACTTCTATTTGAAATTAGTTTTATTTTAATATTGATTCTATAAAGCTGTAAAGATGACTGGATGGATCTGATATCTGTGATGGAAAATCAGCAGTCAGACAAAGATTCTTCGCTCAAGACAAAGACTTTATTCTGTTAACAGGAGAAACAGCTGTTCTGAGGCAGTCCCAGTTCAAAAGCATCTCTAGAACCTAGTCCTTCACAGAGGACTCTGATACCTTCAAAAGATCCTCCACCTCATCAAAAATGGGCAGAATCCATGACGCCTCCCTTCCGTCAAGACGCTCAGCGAACCCCTCTATGACCTTCCAGCCCCCCAACGAAGCGCCAGTCGGAACTAATGTTATGGCTTTTCACAGAAAGACAAACAGAACACCTTTTCTGAAACCCTTTAGCTTAAAAACATTTATTTTATTTCACCTTTATTTAATCGTGTCGCTGTGCCCGAACCGGCTCAGGCCTGGTTTTGCAATCTTCATCATTAGTCAGCAGAATCACAGTAATATGGAATTTAAATAAAGAATAAATCAAATGTAGGAATCACAAACTGATGATCCTGATTTTCCCTTTCACATCCAAAACAAAAACAAAAAATCTTCCTGTGTGACAGATCTACTCCAGAACAGCATTTCCTGCTGCAGCACACAGTTATTCCAGCCTGCAGTGAGAGAGGACTGAAAAGAAGTCAGTGAGAGAGAACTGAGTGTCAGTAATGAGCTCCAGGACGTCCAGCTGCTGGCAGTAAAGACTGTTCCCACTGTGTGAATAACGGAGGAGTGTGGGACCCCTTCACACAGTGAGGAGAAAAACTGTCTGGACCAGTTTAACCCCAGAAACACCAGAAACAAGAGGAAGAATTCATTCAGAATCACTCACTACATAAACCACAGGACATTCAGGAACATCGCCACCTGCTGGACGGTTTAGGTTTCAGCCAATTTTATAAAGTCATCAAAAAATGCCCACAAATGTAAGACTTTTCTATTAAATTCTAACTTGTTTTCAATTCCAGTGATAATGATAGGTTTTGATTGTTTATTTGTGTAAAAGTTACTTCTTTATCAGCTGATGACATTTCTTCACTGACCCTTCTTGACAGTTTTGGGTAATGAGAAACTTCAGTATAACATTTTACTTTAATTTCACATGTTGAATGTAACTATAAAATGTGTAGCAACTTTTGCACATTAGATTTTTATGTTAAAGTCAGTAAACACACAGCACTGGAGTGTTAAAGTGCTGGAGTGTGTTCTCTGTGGAGGGCGTGTCCTTATTTTCTCTATCAAAAGATACATGTCACATGACCAGGGGCGCCCAGACTTCTGCACAGCACTATTTATCTTCTCTCCTTAATTCTAAACAGGTTGATTATCTAGAAAACACTTCACTTCACTGTCCCAGTATTTCTAGAGGACACTGCATCATGCTGGACATCGTTACATTCATTCTAGTTCAGATAATAACAGGAACAGATTCATCTCTTCACAGTTTGAACATTTACAGAGTTAACCATTTTTGGAGTCTTTCTTTAAGGAAACCACAAACACAACAGACATCATTCAACATCACACAACCTCACACTTCCACCAT
>JBBPDB010010795.1:0-13018 GCA_037974465.1 Brachypetersius altus | reverse complement strand
ACTGTACATTAGCCAGCAGGATACTGGGCAGTGGTGCACGGTGCGCTCGCTGTCTCAGCCTGTTTCGGACGCCAGCGTGTGTCCCCCGGCGCTTCTTTGTTCTGCGCCTCGGGCGAGCGTCGTGTCCTTTGTTGTTGTCCGAGCTACGCAGGTAAGCAGTCGTATTTACATTTACAGCCTTTGACAGACACTTTTACCCAAATCAACTTACAAAAATCTAGGCAAGTGTAGTATTAAGAGTCTTGTCTACATTTGCTACATTTGTCTGTGTTGTGTTGCCACTTTCCTAATTAGAAGGCAGTTATGTTACCCACTGCATTACATGGAACTAAATGCTTTGAGAACTTGTATTAGCATTATAGGAAAATCATTTCAACAAATATAAACAGTGTAAATCAGTCTAAAATCAGTTTGTTCTCCTAAATGTTTGCTGTTTGCTGCTCTTTCTCTTGGCACGCCGCCACTCGGCCACTCTCCAGACTCCCTCCCTTTGCAGGTTTTCCCCACCCACTTGTGGTTGAAGACTATCCTGCAAGTTCTCCAGGGTTCAAATATCTTGTGGAGTTTGTTTTTTAATTATAATTTCTAAAGTCCTAAAATAAGACATAAGACAGAATTTTCTTTATGGGCATTTGTGTGTGGCACCATTTTAAAACCTTAGTTGTATTCTTTAATTAACAATAACTTTGGTTCTATGTGACACAGGAACACCAAACAACTGACACCTGAGGCAAACCACCCAACACAAACCAGTAGTACTTCTATATAAGCAGTTGTTTGGCCGTATGGTGATAATTAAATGTTTTTGTGCTTCCTACATGGATCCGTGCCACTCATGTACTTAGGTAAATTTATTTTTTAGAATGGCTTTTATCCTTTGAAATGTTTGAGGTGTTACAGAATTCATATAACAAACCATTCCTCAAGGACATGAAACCTAAATCTAGTCAGAAATAGGCATTCCATTCTTATTGCAGCAGTTTTGAATGAGGGCTTATGGGATTTTGTCATATAGTTCATTGCATTTCTTTTCAGAGTTTAACTAGAACGTTACATTGCATATTTTACAACATGTGCACTCTTACTGAAGGTTACACTGCACCAAGGCTGTCTGTATACATGCGAGGAAATGGAAAGTTATTTTCTTTTTATTTTCCTAGTAGTCAGTCGTTTAGTATAAACCACTCTGGAGCCAGGGAAAGTAATTAACTCTTCAGAAACGTATGTGTGCTCGTTCGTTGAGTTCTTGACATAAATAAGTAAACAAATAAATATATAAAGTGACAAGTGTGGCAGAATGCAAAACGTTTTGATGGAATAATCTCTGGTGTGTTCAATTACATGGTGACATGAGCTAAATGTAAATAGCCAATGAATGGCAAACGAGGTGTTGGGAAGAAAGCGGAAAAACAGAGTGGCTGACTCATGGCAGATAAAAAGGAGCTCAATCTATTAATTTTCTAATACTGTTGCTTGCAGAAAGCTTTGTTGATAAACTGTAAATAAAATAATGTCAAACATTTGCTGTTAATTGTTTTGTTTACAGTCTACAATTTCTGCAACTGGTTTTGTTGTTGTCTCTTGCTTTTATCTAATCATATTGAATGTGTGTCTGAACGTGTGCTATGGTATCTGGTACCAAGATGTTAGCAGCAGTCCTGTAAGTTGAGAGGTGGGAGCTCCATGGACAAGTTTGTCCAGCCGTTTGCACAGATGCTCCATCTAATTGAGATCTGGGGAATCTGGAGGCCAGGTCAACACCTTGAACTTCTCAGGTTCCTCAGACCATTTCTCAACAATCTTTGCAGTGTGGGAGGTGCATTATCCTGCTGAAAGAGACCACTGTCATTACAGAATACCCTTGACATGAAGGGCTGGACTTGGTCTGCAACAGTGCTTAGGTAGGTGGAACATGTCAAAGTAACATCACATGAGGGGTCAGAATGGCTGGTCCACAGCTATGCTGTCTCAACCAAAGGATTTATCTAAAATTATCTAACTATTTCAGGAAGTTACTACCGTAGCTTTCTGTGAGATTGTACTAGATGGGCTAGCCTTCAGTCCCCATGTACATCAGTGAGTCTTGGGTGCCCATTAACCTGTCACCAGTGTTCTTCCTTGGACCACTTTGGACCACTTTTGGTAGGTACTAACTACTGCAGAACAACCCACAAGATGTTGCTGTTGCTCTGACTAGCCATCACAGTTAAGGCTGTTCAATGTGAAATTGATGATGATAATGGTGATGATGATGATGATGATAAGCCTTTATTTGTCACATACACAGTTACATGCAATGAAATTGGACCCCTCCGACCGTATATACACAAAAAACACAGGAGACATGACCAGCAAAGGGGAGGGGTAGGGGAGTGGAGAAAATCCATTGTAGGCAAACAGTGATGCAGCTGAAAAAAGCACTGGTCACAGACTCGCCCGTCCACCCGGATGGAAAAAAATATTGGCTTAGCCATCCTTATCTCTGAAGCTCAGTCCTTAGATGAAATCAGGTGTGCTGCTCATGATGTCAAAGTGAATGTGTTTAATAATTTGGTAACAACGTTGAGACATTGTCCTAGTTTTACACTTCCAAGCATCAATCACTCTGGCCTGTAACGCAGTTGCATAGTGCTGACATAGTGTATGTCGATGTGATTTTAATCTGTTGCTATTTCATTCAAATACAACTTTTAAATGACCAGTTCCACTGATTGATCCCTAGATAAAACCAAAGTTATTTCCAGCTGCTGCAAGATATTTCAAATGCTGAAATATATGTTCTATCTACACTATGACACCAAAGCCTTTAATTGTACTCCCTAAAATTACCTTAATGTTGACCTTAATTTCCAATACAGAAAATGAAGGAAAATTACGCTAAAATTGCCCAGATTATGGCTGATTAAGGGGTAAAACTGCTGAAATTTCCACTTACTTTTTTTATGACTTTTTTTATAACAAGACCCCTTGATTTACCCCTAAAAACGGTGTATTTTTAGGGGTAAATTAAGGTACGGTTAAGCAGATTTTAAGTACATTGTGTTTCATAGAGCTATCTGTCTGTCAAGCTCTCTACCAAGGTCTTTCTAGTTCACTAGCTAGCTTTCTATGTATCTATTTAGTTTTTTATCTATCTAGCTTTCTATCTATATAGCTGTCCATCTCTCTGTCAAGCTTTCTACCTAGCTGGATGGCTGACTATCTATTGCATGTTATTTTGGTCAAAGTTGTCTTTTTACAAATCCATAGTATTAAAGGTAGGGGGACTGGAGTTGATGCCACTTTAAAGCAACACATTTCCTCTTCTGTAATAATCCTACAGTGCTGTACTTGATCATGCATGGATGACCGATTTTCTGCTGTGACTGAAAAAGCAGGACGGAAGTGCCCCTGTTCCTTTTGTTCAAAAGACACTATCATTACAGCTCTTACATGCAGGACCAGCAGTGATCAAACAGCTGAGCGCCTCTGGACACATCAGTATTAGGGCTGTGAGAAAAACAAGTCCACTGCCATCGTTTTACAGTCTGCTTGGACCTGGATCTGGATCTCTCTCAATGTTCCTCCTCTCACTGCTCTCTTTGTTCCCCAAACACTGTTTTTAAAACAAGCACAATAAAGTGGAAAGTAGAGCAGTCTGGTGTTTGTGTTCAAAGACAGCTTGGAAGAGAAGTGGCTAGAAAAGTAAAGACGAAAGAAACAAAGATTATAGAAGAAAAAAAAGCATTTACACCGGGCTCATTCAGGGTGACACAGACAAATGTGCTGAATCTATTGGCACTATAGCTCATATTAGTCTGGGTTTGCTGAGATTGCCATTGATTTTCTGGAGCATTGCCCATGCCCACTGGATGCCTGGTAAGGTTTAAGGAGTAAAACTGAGAGTTTTTGAAGGTCTTTTTTCCTCTATGAGGCACCAAAAGACAAAATAATGTTGTTCGAAGTTGAAGTTTAGCTTGAGCTCCCTGCTGTTTGCACAGGCTCTCCTTGAGGATTGATGTGCAGAGGGTATCTCTGTTGGCTAAGAGAGCGCAGGGCACATCCTAATGCGGGGTAAAATGTAAGACTGATTTTTATAAAGCAGAATATGCTGTTGGATATCTTCTTGTATTCTCACAGCAGTGTGATCCGTGAATTTTCCCTTCTGAAAGATTTTTTCAGATTCACTTCTAAGACTTTGTGTCTTTTTGTCAGCTTTTTGGTGGCTATGGCATAACATGATTATGAAGCTCACAACCAGCTCACAGTGAAAGATAGCCTGAGTTTGTGATAACAGTGTTACAGTTATACCCCAAAACAATGAGAGTGGTCTATTTTTCCTTCATGGAATTGTATGGTTTTCTGCGATCAAGCTTTATTAATCACGTTGTTAGATGCAAAATTAAATATTGAATTCAAAAGTACTGTATTGCGCACTTTTATTTTTAAGCTACTGCTATAAGAACATAAGTGCAATAACATTTGTGTTCCCTTTAACACAGTTACAGTTCAAATATTTCTGCAAATCTCAACTTAAACATTTATGTAATCAAATCAAATATTAAACCAAAGCTATTTGCCCCATGCAGGGCATTCACATTGTATCTAGAGTCCAGAGCATGGGGGGTGGAACAATAACATTGAATATGAAAGTCTATGTATCTGAATGCGGTGTCATTAAAGTCCCTGTTGGTGTAATGGTCAGGCGTTCCAATATTTTTGTCCATGCAGTGCTCTAGGTCTCGGCTGGTTTTCGCGGGAGTCAGACGTCCCATTTCTTTTATCCATTTAATACTGCTAATTTCTCAGTTAAGGAGAAAGACAGGCCAACAGCCATTCTGGATTTTTCCAGAACGCACAGATTGCCAGTCCACCCCTCAATACCCCCACCTGTGTTGTTATATTCCAGAAATTCTGCTATTGCCTCCAATTCTGATTCCAAGTGATGAGAAATAATGGAATCTATTCAGTTGATTCCACACAATTGCCTCAGTTTGAAAAATCAAGCCATGAGGAAGGAGGTCCAGCAAAATTCAAGTATGTTGATTGAGTTCAGAGCTGAGTTCATAATATCTTGATTTGTGCTGTGAATGAAATGATCATGCACTGCTACCTCAGTTGTTCCCCAGGAATTTAACTAAATTACCTATTATATCTTTGTGAGGCAGATTGAGAAGCCAACTCTACACTCTTAAAGAATTGGTTCTTTGCATGGTCTTTATTAAAGAACCATTTAAAAATTATGTACTCTACCATTGCAGCTTATATAATACATATATAATCCAACCTTTTCTACAGTGGAGAGGGAGGCAGTTTTTTTTCATCAGAAGAATGCAGTGTTTGAATGATTTGCATATGGTGACACAGCTTTGTACTATAAATTGAATTATGTAAAGCAATTAGAATTTTTATGACAGTGAACATATGATACTTATTGCAGGGGGAGAGAGAGAGAGAGAGAGAGAAAGGAGAGGGTTTAGGAGAGGGAACATATGAGATGTGTTGTGGGGGGAGAGAGAGAGAGAGAGAGAGAGAGAGAGAGAGCGAGAGAGAGAGAGACAGACAGACAGACAGACAGAGACAGAAAGAGAGAGATGGAAGCAGCTCCCAAACTAAGTAATGCCATACCTAAAAACTGTATGGCAGAAACCCCACTTTTGTTTGTTAGTGCAGTTCTGTGGCAGGTCTCTCTCTCTCTCTCTCTGCTTATTTGATCATGGAGATGTCTGTTCCCCCTTCTAGAGCCCCTAGTCACTTGTTCGGCACCATGTCAGCATACAGTGGCCACATTCACATACACACACACATTCACACACACACGCACACACACACACACACACAGAGTCTAATGAGGACCAGCAGCCATCTGTAAACAAACCCTCAACGGCCCTACACTTCATGCCTGCATGCCTGAGGGGAAAGCAAGTTTTGAGGTGGGATCTCCATGGATTGGCTTACTGTGTCACACAGACCCCACAGATGCTTGATTGAAATCTGGGGAATTTGAAGTCAACATCTTGGACTCTCTGATGCTCCTCAAACCATTCCTGAGCAGCGTTTGCAGTGTGGCAGGGTGCATTATCGTGTACTTGGTCTGCAGCAATGCTTATTTAGGTGCTAATTAACATCTACATGAATGCCAGAACCCCACATTGCCCAGAGTATCGCACTACCTCTGATAGCTTGCCTTCTTCCCACTTATGCATCCTAATGTCAACTCTTCCCCAGGGAAGTGATGCACACACACCCAGCAATCTGACTAATGTGAAAAAAAAAGTGATTATCGGATCAGGTCATCTTTTTCTACTGCACCAGTTCTGATGTGCATGTGCACATTTTAGACACTTTTAGTACTGGGGTCAGCATTGGTACTCCAACCGGTCTGCACTGTCACTGTCACTCCTCCATCATAGTCATCACGGTAATCTTTTTCAGTAATTGTGCAACAGTAGAGAGATAGGCAAACAAGAGAAAAAAACAGAGAAATATATTCAGAGAGAGAACTGGGACAAAAATGAAACTGAATTTGAATCTGGATCTCATACACGGTGCTGTGGTTTTGGCTTGTATGCCTTCAGCCTAGCTGGAACATTTCGCTTCTTTATACTGCCACCTTGTCAGAATCAGTATGTTAGTCTTGTCAATGTCCCTTCACTCTGTTTTGCTTTCTTGCAGCACAGATTGAGGCTATACTTGAAGTGTAGCAGAACCACATGCGCTGCTCTCTCTCTCTCTCTCTCTCTCTCTCTCTCTCTCTCTCTCTTTCTGTTTCGCTCTCTCTCCCTCCATAACAAAATCCTAACTTAGCTACAGGTATAAGCAACAGTTTGCCCAAGTTGACATATGTGCAGCATAATACAGCATGCCACACTGTCAGTACCATCTTAGTTGAGGAGAATGGCAAAAAGAAATGTCTTGCACTTCATACTGTATACCAGCTTCCAAAAAAAATAGGCTGTTAGCTGTTCCCCCAAAATCAACTTAAAGTCGTATTAAGGGAAAGCGCACTCAATAGCTTTTCTGTCTCCAACAATTAATTATCCACCAAAGAAACCAATGGGACAAAGACATGTGTGAATATAAATTGTGACAGTGTGAATATAAATCGTCCGTTGAAAGACATTATCTCCTTTATGCTAAAGGAAATGGTGGGTGTGTGGTGGTATTGTGTGTGTGGGTGGGGTGTGAAGTTTTCTCTTTTCCATTATTAGCCCAGAGATAACAAGCCCATGAGCCATTTTAATGTTTCTGTCACCTCCTGTCTGAAGAGCAGCCCCAGCCAAGTCCACCAGCAGTTAATGAGCTCCTCAAAGCTGCTGCTACCTCGAGGAACCGAGGGATCACAGATAAAGGGATTGGAGAAAGGGAACGAGAATAAAGTAAACCTGTGACAGGAGAAAGAGGAGTGTGAATCAAATTATGGATGGAACAGAAGGTAGCAGCTTTGCAAATGCAAGTGGGTGGGCAAAGGATTGAGGGAAGTGGAAATAATGTTTGCTTCTTTGATTGTTGCATCGGAACAACATGGCTACAAACATATGCACTGCAGGTCCGGATCACTACTTGCCTCAAAATATAATTGTTTCTGTGCTTATCTATGATAAAGATTCACACTCGTTTCCAACTTCAGGTGGGTTACTTTAAAACTATTTTTTAGGGCAGATTTTTATTTGCCTGCTTAAAAACTTATTTTCCAACTCTGGTTCTTCAGGCCCTGGTTCTTCTACTCTGCAAATTTGAATGTTTTCCAGGCTACCAACAAACTTAATCCAACAAATCATATTATCAGCAGCCCTTTAATAAGATGAAACGTTCAGCAAAGAATTTACTATAACATGCAGGGCTTAGCAGAGGACAAACCTCTCTTTTGATATTTGGGTTACATTACTGTCTTAAACATGAATATGAAAATGTCGGTCAATATATTGTCATTACCAGTAACTGTCCTGACTGACATAATGATGTTAATTTTTACAGGAATACAGACATTAAAATCTATTGTCATGATGTGTGTGTGTGTGTGTGTGTGTTTACGTGTATATTGGTGGAGTGAGTTAATGGGCATTTTGTACATAAGAATAGTGCATTAGATCATTGATGCTGCTTTTTTCACCTTGAATATGCAGTGGCATTACACTGTTTCATTTTAATCCAAGAGAGTAGTATGTCAGGAAAGTAATAAACTACTTGTTTGTTTGAGATTAACATTCTGATACTATTTAAGACAAGTCTGTAATGATATAGTGGACATTTTTAAATTCTTTTGATCGCTGAGAAATGCCACCCACTGAATAATAGCTATTGCAGAGAGCTGGAGATTCACTATCGAATAATGTGGATTGCACATGCCGAAACTTCAGCTGTGGGAGTTTCCAGTGAGACCTGTAAGCACCAGGATAAGGTGAAGGCTTTATCTAGAAACATTGTTATGTGCTGCACCAGATGCTTTTCAGTGCTCTTAAAGATTGCGATCAGCGACCTAAGAACAGTGGGAAAGTGCTGCTGGAGAACGTGGGCTGTGGTTAATGTACAGCACAGAGAAGGCTGTGTACCCGGAGGAATGGCTGGAGGAACTCACACGGAGCTGAGCTCCTGCACTGAGCCACACCACTCTCAGGTCATAAATAAAACATGGCTAGATTTAAAATAGTGCCAGTTCACCTGTGGTTACACTCTGAGAATGGACATGGTGGGTATGAGGGAAGGTGGGAGTAAGTGAGGAAGAGAAAATGGGAGCGAGTGCGTTGGGACAGAGTGTGAAAAGAGCGATTCTTGTTGGCAAGTGGGTGTCTGCCTGTAAATGGTATGGATTAACATTAGCATAAATGGTTCTTTTTATCAATTGAATGGTTCCCTTATTAAATGATCATTAAAGACTGTAGTATATTACAATAAAAATATGATAGAATTTGTTTTTCAAGGATAATTTGGTGTATTTTGTTCATGGATATGTTATATAATTATATCTTTATATATTATATATTAAATTATATTTTTTTCTGGTGTGTGATTTTTAGGGGTACAGTATTATGGGTACAATGTGCAGTTTCTCCTGTTACATTATTACTGTTTTGTCAACGTTTGCTGCTACCAAATGTCTGGTGCTACCAAACAACTGAGGAAGTGCTATACAGCTTTCTCCTTCTTGGACATGCCTCCAATTAGCTTGTAGGTGGCTAACCATGCTTTATCTCATTATAAAACAGGCTCAGCATGTAGGCCAGGGGAGACCATTGGCTGTCTGGGCTCCTGCAACCTTTGTATACTTGATCTCAGGAAATAGCTTGTAAAAGGTGTCCTGTGGTTTCGGCAGATGCTTCTGGGTGGCATGCTGGCCATCGGAGGTCTGGGCTGGAAGTGTGTACTAGGGCATCACGTTGTTGCTATCTGAGAGTCATGTAAAGAGAGTCTTTTGCTTTATGCTTTGCCTTTTTCTTTGTTCCTTTTTGTTGCCCCTTTTTATGTAATCAATGTGAATTTGTTTTGCCCTTTCCTTTTGTCTGCACTGCCTTTTTATGAAATTACTGTAACTCAGTTTTGTAGTTTACAAACCCAGTGCAAGTGGTAATGAGCACCTCACTATTTGCTTTGAATTTGCAGTATTTGTGCCTTTGTGGGTGCGTGCGTGTTTGTAGGTGTGAGTAGGCATCAGGATTCCTGATTTGCTTTGGACGTTTAGCTATTCGTATAACATCGATATTTCTGGTGGCAGCCATCATCATATTTATAACCTATTTGAATAAACATACAAATGTCTTTATGTTTTTGTATTAGTTATTTTATCTTGTGTTGTATAACTTTTAAGCTATTGTTTTTGCTGCTCGTACCTTTGTACTGTCCACCTTCTGACATAGCAATATGAATTTCCCACTTGTGGGACTAATAACGTTTTATCTTATCTAAAAATGAGAATTCAGTTGCAGTTCTGGCAGCATACTCGCCGCTTCCTTTTAACACATGGTGGAGTTATGAAAGGATGAACAATGTGTACACATGGGTCCTACTCAATTTATTTAAGGTGACATCATACAGCTGTTGAATCTCTAAGACAGCAGTGTTTGATTCTGAGCAAACCACCAATCAATTTCTAGCCCCTTTATTATATGAGTGCCATCAACTACTTCTGATGTTCTTATGGTCCAGACTATGTTGTCACGCTGTAGATGCAGACAGGAGGTATCTGTTGTCTGAGAAATTATCTGGCATTCTTCCTGTGGCATTTAGTGAATTAATTAGAAACTCAGTGGCCTGTGCTGCTTCCAAGGGGGAAGGAAAGATCAAGCATCTTATTTTCTCAGTTCCATTCTTCTGGGTTGACTGGCTGCTCCGTGCTTCTTTTGAAACTTAAACACACCCGCACACAGTCTGCGTAAAGATTTTACACTGATGCTGTTCCAGTCAGCGATTAAAGCAGGCATGTCTGGGGCTGGTTATAGCACATTTCAAACAATCAAACAGTTGGATATTTGGAATTGCAACAGAAGCACTTAGATCTGGTTCTCTGATAACATTGTCGAGTTGTTGTTGGCATAATAGTGAGAAATGTGTTTGGCATCCTGCCAAGCTGGTATGTTCATTCATTCATTTTTCTGAGCTGCTGATGCAAACCAGTGAGTGCTTGAGCACATCCCAGAGCTCCTAGGGCAAAAGGCATAGACACACTCTGGGCAGGTCACCAGACCTCACAGGGAAGACACACAGACAAACTTACCAACAATTTCACCTAGGAGCAATTTAACATCTCCAATCTGTGAATTTGAACTTTTCCACAGGTATACAGGAACCGTATGGTACCTTAACAGTACAGCAATATCATAGAACTCAGAACTTGCAGTACGCTTTGATTCTCCAGTGTATCTCAGCCTGATAACAGTGTTTCTGAAGCATCTGCAGAGCCACAGTGTATGGCTGATCTTGCCAAAACCACGTCCATGAAGTCGTACCAGCTGAAAGTGTTATGTATTGTCTTGTTTGAGATTTTTCTTGGCACTCTTTAGCCATGCGATGAAATCCTATCCCAGCCTGTTTACGACGGCCTGGTACACCTTTGCGTTTCTCAGAGCGTAAAAGATAAATTTGTTAGTGTCACAGAAAACTCAGGCTGAAATTTATCTCAAGTAATGCTTGTACTTTGTTCGAATTCTCAGTTGTTAGTTTGTCTCCATTGGTTTTTTGGGCAGTCAGTAAAAAAACAATGGTCTCTTTCCATGTTGTGATGACATTACAACCAATCAGAAAGATGTGATGCAGTCAGCTAAGATGCAGCCCTGCCCTCGAGAAGCTCATGTTCAGATCAGGTACGGGTTGCAGCACAGTATTTTGTGGCAGTACCATCAAACTCCCGACAGAGGAGAACATGCAAACTCCAGACAGAAAGGACCCCAAGTGCCCTGCTACGAATGATCCCAGGACCTTCTTGCAGTGCAAACAATTGTCTCACTGCTGTATAAGTGCTAGGTACAGACATTAGATTAACCTACCATTCTGAATAATGTGTTCATTACCTGATGCTTTAGGATTATTGAGATAGGACTGAATACTACAATTCTGTAGTTGGAGCGTGACACTTCTGGTTTATGTTGCTTCTTCTAAGTGATAATATCTTGTACCACTTACCTTCTTAAAGAAACAAAAACATGGGTCTTTGGGGCAATGTGATAAAAAAAAAAAATCACATTGGTTCCTATTCTACTGCAAACATGTCATGATCACATAAACAATCTCCGGGATAAATAAAGTTTTCTTATCTGATTCTATTCTTAAAGCATTGCAGTTGTTTAATTATTGCTCTTTGTTTAAACGGAATCAATAAACAGTCCTTAAAAATAAATAAATAAATAAAAATCCCTTTAGATTCCCTAATGAACTTTTCGTGTGAGATTTTTGTAAAGTTGTGATCATGAAAACATTTTGAATATTTGATATAAAGGTTCTATACAGATTTATCTATACATGTAAAGGTTCAATAACTGAAATACGATGCTTAGTTTGGTGTTACGTTAAAGATGTTAGATCCACTGTCCACTCAGTATCGAGTGAAATGTCACCTACCAAGGATTTTGGGTTTTGTGTATATGGTCTGGGTTGGGTACAGTATGGTAATGAAAAGAGGCAGAGTGCTGCTTTTCTGAAAGCTGCAACTTGTCTCTTTAAAACATTTGACTTGGAGTAACCTGAGACTTTTCAAATAAGTCTTGTAATCTGAATAAAAATAAAATGAATAAATCACCTAGTAACAGTTAGCAACAAGTAGCATTTAGTCTTGTATTCCTGTTTGTTTGTATCCCCCCCGGTCTAATCTAATACAATATATATCATCAAGGCTTTATTTTTCTGCCTTAAAACACCAAGCTTTAACTAGGACTATGTTGCTTTCGAACTGTGTTGCTTTCTAAGAGATACAATGTACAAAGAAGTGTATACTGGGTTCAGATTGGGCTGGGGCCTGGCCTTTGCTTTTCTTTGTCATCAGGGGAAGCTCAGCCATGCACGTCTTGAACAATGAATATATATTAATTCATTCAGACAATGAATAAAAGACACTTTTCTTCATAGCAGCTTGTGATTCCCTGCAAATTCAAATGATAAACAATATCCTGGAAATTGATTTTCGAAGACCAAGTGAGCAAAACAGGAAGAAGGAGAGGGAGAGAGACACAACACTCCCATCAACATAACACGTAAAAAACTTAACTCACCTATTGACCCACCCAAACGATTACCCACATGCACCAATGGGAACCCTGCAACCCTATTTATCACCAACCCACTACTCAGTGACAAGATCCGTAGCATCAGTTGAAGTGAAAACTATGCTTAGATTTGTGTTATATTAAAGATGTTAGATCCACTGTCCGCTCAGTGTCAGTTAAATGTTACTAACTAAGAATTTTGGGTTTGTGTATATGATTTGGGTTTAGTATAGTACAGTAATGAGAAGGAAAGTTGTGCTTTTTTTAATGCTGCACCTTGTCTGCTTGACACATTTGGGTTGTGGTGTATATATATATACATGTACATATATATGTATTTATATATT
>JBBPDB010010786.1:0-13018 GCA_037974465.1 Brachypetersius altus | reverse complement strand
ACATGTCAGTTTTTTTTTTTTTGGTTTTCATCGAAAAAAAAAAAAAAAAAAAAAAAAAAACCACTGGACGATAGAGCTCTCCATCTTCAATGGCTGATAAAGCGTGTCTCTGAGTTTTAAAAGGGTGACAAGATGAGGAGACAGGCTCAGGTGAATGAGCGAGAGAAGTAAGCGAGCCAGTGCAAAACAGTAAAGGACAGCAAAAAGAAAACCAAAAAAAAAAAAAAGAAAGAAAGGTTTGGTCATTACTATTACAAGCATGAAAACACCGATACAGAGAGTTCCACATGCTGATACATTTTTGCTGTGTCCGCAGTGGAGAAGCAAACACACCAAAAATGTTTTTATTGAGATAACATAGAGAACATAGAGAATCAAGGCAAAAGAGAGAGAAGACAAAAAAGAAAGAAAGAAAGAAAGAAAGAAAGAAAGAAAGAAAGAAAAAACAGGAGAATGAATGAAAGAAAAAGCTAAATTGGGAAAGTCCAAGAAAAACGCAGAAACAGAGAGGAAAAAAAAGACACAAAAATAGATGAACAAAAAGAGATAGACAAATAAAGAAAGAAAAATAGATAGATAGATGGATAGATGGATGGATATATGGATAGATGGATAGATGGATGGATATATGGATAGATGGATAGGCGGTAGAGAAACACAGAAAGTGAAAGAGAGAAAAGACAGAAAGACATAAAAAGACAAAGAAAAAAGAAAGAAAGAAAGAAAGAGAATGTGAAAAGGGGAGAAAGAGAGGAGGAGAGAGAAACAGAGAGAGATTATCAGGCTGTAGAAGCGGGAGCAGATGCTGACACTGAGGCACTCTGACACTTCCACAGCCCAGGGAGTCACAGCATGCTAGTGCAGTGTGACAGAGAGCAACCTTTAAAGGCCAAACACTGAACAACAGCAACTCCCTCTCAACACACACACACACACACACACACACACAATTCATTCCATTCTGATTATCCACTACATTCACTACTGATATAAAGGCTGCAGTAAAGCAGAAGAATAAGCAATTCCGGCTCTAGAATACAGTCAACTGCAGGTCAGCAGTCCGATGCTGAAAGAACGCAGCAGCAAAAACACTCTGTAAATTTGCACCGCCATCTAGGAACACTGCATTTGTCTGTAACAGATGTCAGTGCAGTCAACAGTTGAAAGTACTTGTTTTGGCTGAACAGAAAGAGCAAAGTCCTTTACTTCATCACCACTCAAAAAGGTCTCCTGACCTGGTCATAAAGGATACGGAGGATAAAAGATGAACAAAGATTCTCTACTGCCACCTACAGGTCACACACAGTACATCATGAGACACAGTGGCTGCTGGACCCTAAGGCTGCTGAGGTCTTAAGCGTCAAACTTAGATATAGCCGGCATGTGAGACCTTTTCACCCACATTTAGCTGTTAAAGGAATAATCTTGTGAAAAAAAAATCTAATTTACAGTTTTCTACTAAACATGTCCTGGCCGGCCAATTGTATTTAGCAAGAGGGACAAATAAATTACATTTGATTTATTCCTAACTACTTCTTTTCACGCTGAACTCATTAGGCTATGCGGTGTATCAAGGTGAAGAGTAAGGGCTGAAACAGATTCTGACCTCTCATAGATGGTCTTCAGCATGACCTGGTCTGAGGTGATGTCGTTCTCCTCAAGGAAGAGGATGAGCCAGGAGGTCCGGTAGGGCCACTCCTCCGTCAGGTTGATCCACGACGCCAACCGGTCCCAGTTAAACATGATCTGATTGGCTCGTAGGAGACGACCTGAGAGCACATACTATAAGTTACTGAGTGCAGAAAACCATATGCCATCAGTTTCACTCCCATAATGTTCAGCAATTTATCCACATTTGAAGGTTGAGACTATGATATGTGCCAAAAAGTCTGCAGACATCTGTTCATCCAACCTTCTTTAGAAATCAAGGGGATTCATCAAATTGCTGTAGAAACAAAATGCTGTAGAAACTATATGAACAAAATTATTGGGACATACCTTTTTTTCAGGGTTTGGGCTAGGCCCCTTACTTTCAGGGAGGGGTCATCTTAATTCTTTAGCATTCCAAGACATTTTGGACAATGCCATGCTTCCAACTTTGTGGAGACTGTTTAGCGATTTTCTATTTTCTAGGCAATTTTCATTTTCTATTCCAGCAAGACAGAGCCCCAGAGCACAAAGCAAGCTCCATAAAGACATGTGATTGCGATCCAGGCCTCCTCATCCAACATCAGTGTAACAACAACAAATTTCCACAGAAACACTTCAAAATCTTGTGAAAAGCCTTCCAAGAAGAGTGTAAGACTGCAAATCACTGCAAATCCATATTAAAGTGTATTTGAATCCAGCGTCGCTAAAGTCCTTGCTGGTGTAATGGCCAGGCGTCCCAATACTTTGGTCCAAATAGTGTACTTTTGTGCAAAGGCTTTAGCCAAGTGTAGACAGGTTTGTTTATAATATCCATACACAAAGTTCATTCAATATGCTTTACAAGAATATAATAAAAACATTAAGCATAAAAATAGTAAGAAAAGAAAACAAGACATTGCAAATCGATAATAGATGGTTGAAACCCAGATGTGAGGAATCTGACTGCATTCAGCCACAGCAGTAGTGGATCAGGTACATATGGATGCCTAATTCTGGACCACAAATCTCAGTCTATCCCAAAGGTATCTGATGGAGCTCCATCACTCCAGAGAATGCACCTCTACCACAACAAAGCCTGGTGCTGTGAGGCTTTGTACTCTAGCTGGAATACTAACAATCTATCAATCTGTCCAGCAGTTCTTTTCTATAGAGATTTTACAAATGTGTGTGTGCAGCTGAGCACCCGTGTCAGTGTGTGTACCTCAAAGCAGCACTGTTCTTATCAGGTGCCAAAACATAATTATGTGCTATATCTTATTACATGTGATGTCCAGTATCATGTAAAATGCACTAAAGAGGTTCCAAATCATTTAATTATGTGTAATATTTTATTTCATGCAACAGTCTCACCATGTGAGTTGTGACTATCGCTACTTAGGTCAATGCTACTTGTATACTACTGATCCATACTACGTGCAGTAACATATGCCAATCAACCATCTGTGTTGTTAGTCATTTATTTAGGCTTTGTATTTTTATACCGTTCTTGTCTCTGTGTGTCTGCGCAATCATAACATAAATTCCTCGAGATTGATAATGTTTTCTGATTCACTATAGGAGGGTTGTGAAGATACAATGCCTTCTATATGCAAATAAATCACACAGAGGAATGTAGAGTCCATGTACAAAATGGGTGTGGCAGTAACCTGTGACTGATACGATGTTGAGCAGTCTCCTCATGGTCTGAGGGCTGATATCGCTGAACCAATCCTCAGTGACCAGCAGTTTGGTTAGGTCAAAGGACATCTGACGAGTGACAGTGCGCTGCATCTGACGCCGTCTGTACGTGTCCTACACATGAAACAGAGCAACTTTAGCACAGAGAGGCTGGGTGTACAACTGCATAGTGCAAAAGCAGCTGTCTATGCACCCAGATGTTTCCATATTAAGATATATGTCACATTCCTATTAAATCAGGATGAAAAGGTGTATCACTAGCAAAAAGTCTCTGCAGAAATTAGGTACAGATATTTGGCAAATCAGGAAACATAGCCTTAACTTCGTAAGACCTTGCTAAGATTTGATTATTACACAGGTCAACAGGTCAAAATCAGAGATACGTTTATGTGGGTTTTGTTGTGTTTTTCATGCTGATTTCAAATCTGTGTTTAGTTTTTCCCACACAGACAGCATTTGTGATGAAGTTAGTTATATACTGCATGATAGTTGGTATAATTAGCATATAATAATCATATGCTGAGTGTTTTTGAAGAAACAGTGGTAGCTGACTGAGGCTGATAATTATATCTATGCCACAGTGTCGCCTGTCTGACTGAAAATATTGAAACAGTTACTTGATTGGTGCAAATCTAATATTACTCTTAATTCAAAAAGTTGACTAAAAAAAGCAGATCTGAAATCAGCATCGGATTTCAAAAGCGTGTTGTGGTTTCTGATGATTACAAAATGTTATTTTTTGGTTGACCTGTGTTATTATTGGATTATTTCATTTTATATCAACCTAACTGTACATTTCTGTGTACAGCTTTAACAACCATCTTCCTCTGAAGTCCCGGCACGGCAAAAAAATAATATGTTGTTAAGTGCATTAAGAAATCATGTTTAAAACAAGCTAAATTATCTTCAAGCAGAAGTTCTACAATAATCTAATAACCTGAAATTCTTTGTAAAAATGACTAGTAAAGTGGTTTTGCTCACTAAGGCATATCTTTCTACAGTGTGTTCTTTATGTTGTGTCATTATTTATTTCAAGGTCATGGGAAATGTTGAAATAAAATGTAAAAAAGTTTCTGAATATACTATGAATTCAATTTTCTTATAGACTGGGGTTGACATTATTTTTTTGCTCTAGTACTCAAATAAAGTACCTACATGAGTTAACTGGTACACACCAATATGAAGTCACAAATAAGGAACGCATTTGTGCTGTAAGGACTGAAAACTGGTGCGCATTTTGTGTATCACTGACGTCTATTCGGGCTTGCCTACCACTTATGTCAATCCCTGCTTATAGGCATAGTGACAAACACATGCTTATTAAGAGAAATCCAAAAAGGAGGATCATGCAAAATGAATGACTAATTAAATTATTTAAAAAACACAGAGAAACTCCAATGAAACAGTAAAATAAATAAAAATGAGGGATATGGAAACTTTTATACATTCACACAGACCCTAAAACCATCTCTATGTTTTAAAATGACAGTAGTAGGAGCAATGATAGCTGTGCCTGACTTTATGCTAAACTAATAACTTAATCTAAATAAACTTTAAAGCAAGTGTCAAATTGTAACACAGACACGCAAGCGAAGCAAAGCCTACAAGCTCCGTTCTCTGAGGTTTCCTAGATCAACAATTCTGTGCCTCGCATCATTATGATATTTATTTCTGCTCAGAGCATCAGGGGCTGTCATGAGGTCACTTGCTTCTCCACCACACATTATGATCTGACTGCTCCAGCACAAGCGCAGTGCAGGAACAAGGACCTGGTCACAAGTTGCAGAACATCCACTAAGTCCTCTTTGATGTTTCTAATGCCGACCTTGTGACTCGGCTGCTACACTGGAGCACATGGCCACCAATACAGAGTGGGCAGGTGGTCGCTGTTAGATCTGTAGGTTCAGATCAATCACGTTTGGTTGAAATTAAGTGAAACACTACATAATAGTTTGTTTTGATACTGTACTGAACCACACCTGTACTGAACCACACCATGTCTTGCATTCAATTCAACTAAATACCTGTTAAAGGACAAGTTGAGACACATATGCTATGAAGTTAGCATGATATCATTTGAATAATGTAACTATTAACTTCAATTACATTTCATTTCTAATCCTCTACCTAAAATATAAACCTTAATCTAAGCTTAAAGATGGCTACAGTCCTAACCCTAATACTAACTGTATTTCCTCAGATTTGCTGAATGGGAAATACACTGATTTTATACATTTTTCTGGGTAATTCAGGTAAGAAACAGTCGTGGACTTCTTAAGCACTGATGTACGTCGCTCTGGAGAAGAGCGTCAGCTAAATGCCGTAAATGTAAATGTAAATGCAAATGTAAAGATGTGTGCTTGTTTGGTCAGAATGTGTCAGAACGTTGTAATAGAGTTTGAAGATCTTTAACAGGCGCTGTCTGTTGTATTGGCTGGTCTACTGGATGCTGCAGATTAGAGAATAAGTCGAATACCACTGGAAAACATGCATGTGCACCGTGTACACCGTGCATTTCTCCTATTCTTCATCTGTGACTGATTTGTGAATGCCGATGCTTGCCGGTCTCTGAAACTCACTCCTGACCGCTCCAGACCGGGGCCCCGTCGGTTATGATGTGCCTGTGTTTCTGTTAAGCCTATTAAACGTCTAATAAAAGGGCACCACCCGCAGATAATGACCACGGCAAATCTCAAGAAAGTGTTGCGAATTTAGTTGACAGCTACAATTTTTGTCTTTGCTCAGCAGTGAAAAGCAGTTCTGACAAGCATATCTGTTCTCTATGAATGTGGTTATATAACATATAGAGACCACTTTCAGGGGAATAAACATACACTGACTTGTTGCCATCTGAGAAAAGAACCTTATTTTCAGGATGATAATTCTACAGGAGAGGAGAAAACTTAACTCTGAATGTTAATCAGAGCAGTCGCAGTATTCATTCTGTTCTTACTTGCAGTCTGTAGTTGGTGTAATTGTAAATCACTGTAAAGCTAATGCGTTATTGGTTTATATTAACAGTGTAAAATGTGTTTTTGTAAATATTTCAGGGCTTTTTTGGTAATAAGATACAGTAAAATAAAATCTATTACAAAGGGTCTGGTTTTCAGTAAGTAAACGCAAATGGGAATGGACTGTGTACACATTTATGACATATGAACTGCAAGAAGAATTTATTTTATCATCGTACAGCAGTGTGTATCATTGCAGTGTGTATTGTTCAGCACACACTGTCACGGTTCGGTCAGTGGCCAGTAGGGCCACTGCTTTTCTGTTGAGTTTTTGGGGCTTTTACTTTGGAGTTTGTGGGATTTTGCTTTGGTCACGTGTTCCTGTTTGTCATGTGTTCCTTAGTTCCACCTGCCTCGTGTTTCCCCTGTAATCATCCTGTGTATTTAAACCTGTTTCAGTTAGTCTATCCTCATGTGTCCATCGCCTCATATCCTGCGTATGTTTTCCCCTGTTCCTGTACTCTGTGCTCACGTTGTAGTATTCAGGAGGCCCTCGTGCCTATTTATGTTTTTCCTTTCGTTTTTGAATAAAGAACCACAGCATGGACGTCTGCCTGCCAGCCTGTTCTTTTCCAAGAGGTAGCTCAGAGTTTGGGCTTCGCGGCTCGCACTCTGACACACAGTGGAAGATTTACTGTGTGTCCAGCATCACACACAGACTATAAACAGGACAGGAGGTCTTTTTTTTTGTCTCAGAATTAACTGTCTTTTTCATTTGGCCTCGGTCTTGACTTGGACTCAAACCTGTTTGTACTTGGACTTGACTAATCCTGGGCTTTGACTTGCCTTGTACTCGATATAGATGGTCTTGACAAGAATGTCTGACACTGAAAACTTACTGCAACTGGCTTTTTTCACTGGTATCGGGACTTTATGTTAGCCATGGCATGGCACCACTGGCCTGCATGTGAAAGGGGATGGCCTGTCCTCAACAGTTAATTATAGAAATGGCTAATGGACATTCAATTTTTCCATTCGGTTTAGCTTCCGACCATCGCATGGTTGGAAGTGTGTGAACACAAAAGTGTCTGAGAGAACCCATATGGACGCACTGGACTGGGCTACAGGTTTTAAAGTCTAAAATAACTGTATAAACTTGCCTATGTGGTTTATGACACTGTATGACATACTCAAGTGGAGCCATATCATACCAGTCGTATACATTTAGTACACACTAAGACGAAATATCGTCTTCCTGGACCATTAGGTGGAACATACAACCCAATAGAACAGCAGCACACTCAGACAGATCATCTATATATATACACTTTCCAGTCCTACTATTCTCATAAATGTTTTTAATGTACTTTTTTACACTGTCAGTCACTGTATTAAGCCAGATTAAGAATGTACAGTTACTTAAATTGAGTGATTTAGATACGGTTTGCAAAATGCTAATTACCATCGTTTAAGCTTGCTAGCTAAATTAACCTCGTAGCTTTAGTGCTAAACTAGCGAACTACTGGGCACTTAACATTTCTAGGTCATCTGCTTTTTCCAGTAAAGTGAATAAATTGTTTATAGTTGAGTTTTTTTACTGTTGTCTCAGAATGTATTCATTTTCAGAAGCATTTTGTGAATAAAGGTGTTTAAGGTGGATTTATCGGGTGAGTTGTAAACACTAAATCAGGCAAGTAGCTTGTCTTTAGCGCGGGAAGGAAACAGCGTGTAACCAGCATGTCCCGTCCTACTTACTGAAGCACCCCAAACTTGTCCATTCTCTGCTTGAAGTCGTCTTTGAACTTGACGAACTTGCCCATGGTCTCCTCGTTCTCGACGGTGCGAAGCAACTGTGTGTCCACGAAGGCTGGGCACAAGGTGTTGATCCTCACCCCATAATCACACAGCTCTGACGCGTCCTGCCAGGAACAAAACGTGTCCAAACAAGATCAGTCTAAATAACATAAGTTGCACAAAGAATGCGTCAACAAGCAGAGGATAGGGTGATCTGATGTTATCTGGGAGCTTCCAGGATAAGTCAATGCATTCCACATGATGCTGCAAGTAATTGGACACAACGTCTTAATATGACTTCCAGTGCTGTGTAAAAGTCTCGGGCCACCCTTCATTAAATGATTTATTTTTTCATCAAATACCAATTGTAGCAAAAATACTTTTATATTTCTGTCAACTGTTTTATCTTATTGAGTAGATTACATCAAATAAATGGGAACAAGTGTTTTCTTGCGACAGGAAGAAGTGCCTTAAGATCTGCCCGATCATCTGGAACCATCTGCAGTTGTTTCTTCACTGCTTCAGGCCTAAAATTAGATGTGCTTTGTTATGCTTGAGCGATTAATACGTAGGTCATTGTACATAAGTATGATACTAACCGATAAATCCCATCCCTAAAGGAGGAGACACAAAATTACTTACTGTGAGCAATAAAAAATTACCACTAGGACAGTCATTTCAGACAAAGCTAAGGCTAGAGGAAACAGATCGTATATCAGATTTCTCCAATCAGTCCTGAGGTGGGTAGTGAAAACAGACCCTGTTGTGTAAAACCGCTACTTCAGTAAAGTTTTGTTCATTTTTAATGTTTTGTCCTAAACCACAAATATGCTCCACTCAAACGAAGTGTTTTAATGATTAATTTTATATAAATTATTTGGGTGATTCTTAGGTTCTACTGTTTGGCAAATCAAGTTAATTTGTATAGCAACTTAAACCTGCTGTTTTGCAGACATTCTGACCCACTCATCTAGACAACACAGTTTGATTCTTGTCAAGGTGTCTCAGATCCTTTGGCCCATTTTTCTGGATTCTAAGAACTGACTGTTCATTCGCTGCCTAATATCTTTACGTGAACAATGTTATTCACAGTTTTTCAGTTTAGTTGATAAAGGAGCTCAAGATCAACTGGCTTAAAAACACTATTTGATTAAATTAAAAATATCTATGCCTGCATCCCCTGACAGTCAGATCAGTGGAAAGTGGAGGGTGCACTCACTGCCATTGCTCTGGAGAAGCCAATCACACCGTGTTTGGTGGCTGTGTAGACCGGCTGGTGAGGGGAGTGCAGGAATGCTAGAAGAAAATAAATAACACAAGAACAGATTTACTTAACTCAAATGTTCACATAATTTCCACAGGAATAAAATACAAAATGATCTACGGTGCTGTGCAAAAGTCTTGAGCCACCTCTTAGTTCAGCTTGCTTCCTGAAGGACTTTCCAGTCCAGTCCCTGAACCTGACCAGTTTCAGAGGAATGTTTCTGTTGGTTAAGACACACAGTGACCTACGTATGAATCATTCAAGAAGAACAAAGAGCTTCTGAAATCATCTGCTCCGGTTTCTTCATTGGTTCTGAACTGAAGTTAGATGATTTGTTCTGCTTGATTTAAAAATACAAGAAAGTTCGGCTCTTTGGAAGCAAAACATGAAGAAATGAGGGGTGCTCAAGACTTCTGCACTGTACTGCTCATGGCATGTTGCATCATTACATAATGTTATGACATGATATGTCCTCTTATGTTGTGTTAAGGAATGCGATTTGCTACATGTGTTACATTGTTATGTAACATTACATTGCAGTTATATGTTAAGTAACACTTATGTGTCTTATTACATTGTTCCGTAATGTTTCCATTATATTCTGCTATATTTTAGGCAGTTTTGTTGCATTGTAAAGAAATGTGATTGTGTGTTACATTGCTGTGTTGCTTTGTTTCATGCTCTGTAATAAACAGTGCATCTTATTTTAAACTGTGGTCTATTTGCTGTTATAAGCTATGTCACGTTGTATGCTGTTCTGAACTATCTTATGTTATTTTCTACAGTTATTTTGTTATGATGTACACTGTTACATGTTATGTTTACATGTTTCAAATGTTGTGTGCTATGTTTATTTTCTACACTAAACTTATTTAGAAAGTGAGGTTTCGGCCATTTAAACAAGTTTCCTTTATATGAGTTGTACAGTCTTGTGGGACATGAGAGTTTTTTTATTGTGGAAAATCCCATTTTCCTGCAGTACGGCAGCATTCTATGGACTCTGGTTCTCCCTCAGGGTTTTCCTCCCTCCTCTTATAGGGCCTCCTAAACATTAGCAGGCAGTGAAGGGCAGGGCCTTCCCTGAGTCCGGCCAAAGCTCCCGTTCCCCTAAACACATTAGCATCTGAAAGGCCGGCCAGGCTTAGGGCTGCGGAAGGAGGGAGGGAGGGGGGGGGGGGCGTCGGTGAGAAGCAGAGGTTTCCTCTCAGCCAAACTATTATCCCTCGCTGGCTTTCCGAGGCTTTTAAAAAGAGCTCTTTGTCAAGTCAGCCTGACTGTCCTTATTCACTCTGGCACAAACGCTCGTTAAGCTCTTTATCCTAATGGCTGCTCGTTACAGCGTTTCTCCTTCTGCTGCTACCTGTCATCACCTGCCAGCTCCCCACATCTCCCAAACATCTCTCGGCACCCTTCACACACCTGCCTGACGTAACCCTTATGTAATATCACTACAGTCTGGCTTTGTCAACTAAAACACACCGTTTTTAATTTTCCTCGTTTTTAACTGCTTGAAGTCTCATTTTAGTCCAAAAAATACTCAGGCTTGTTTTATCAAAACAATATGGCTGTTCTGCGCCTGTCAAATTACATTTCAGTTAAAATCTGGAAACGTCAAACAGAAACCTGCCCATCCATGTTTAAGTCCCTCTGTGGTACAGAGGAAGGTGCAGTCAGACGAGCTCTCTGATTGGTCAGGCCTGACTGAACATACCTTTAGGCCCCAATCTGTACAAAAGTAAAGCTGCAAAAAATCCTTTTTATAATACAGCAGTTGAGCTCCGCCCGTTCAGCCTACAGCCATGTTGCCCCACCCATCTAGTCTATAGCAGTTTAGCCCTGCTTACTCTGCCTAAAGTTAAGCCTAAAGTTCCAAGAGCACCCGCGTAGTGAAAAAAAAAACCGCTAAAAATACCTATTTTTATAGTGTAAACCCTAAATATGCCGTCAAATCTGCTTCCAGAACACTTTAATTTCATTTAGTTGAATGCATTACCCTTAAAGAAAATGTAAAGGAAAACCTGTATTCGCCTCTTTTATAAAAATGCAGGGCTTTAAGAAGGACAAAACGAAAAACAAGAGAAACACTGGGGGGATTCTGGTCTGGAGCGCCACAGACACTGCAAACAGCAGCAGCCAGGAGAAATAAATGATCGGAATCAGAAAACTTCATTCATTCATGCTTAAAAATCATTAGCATTATGCTGATGAGCTTTATGTTTGGGGAAACGTGGAAATTAGTAAACAAGATTTTTTCGCTGAACTGTTCGCAAACGTGCAAATTCCAGTCCCGGAGCTCGTTTCTGCTTTGCCCCGCTCCAGTAGACCCGGCCAGACCAGTCAGATGGAGCAGGAAAACCATGAACCTCAAACAGAGCAGAGTACCCAGGGCAGGCCGGAGGCGCTGGAATGATCTTTCATCCGCTCTCAGGGTGACCTTCTCTCAGGAGATGGAGGTACGGCTGCGACTCTGGGGCCTCTTTCTTCCTCTGTTTGCCAAACCTTCTTCCCAGAGAGCCGCAGGCCGAGCGAACGCAGCCCGTAACCATGGAGCCCGACCCAGCAGGAAACGTTTAAATCACGGCCAGAGAAACCCTCCCGAGCTCCTGCAGCCATGTTTGCTTAGCGGGCCAGCGCTGAGAAAACTCCACATCTAACGACGTCATGGCAACCGCTTTTATTACACAGGCCCGGTTTCTCAGGGACCTGAAGCTGAAGTCCCTTAAATACAAATATAAAATATTCTACTGGACTGAATGAGAGGCACCAGGTCGTTCAAAACCAGCCAGTGAAGTAAGAAGTGCCACCTTCAGCTTATTTACAGTAAACAGCCACATGTTTCCGTGACGTTTATGGAATGCTCTGTTTTCCAGGGAAAATAGCATCTGCCGAAGTTTGTCCAGTTGCAAATTTGTCAGGTTTATGTGCCAAAACAGCTCTGAAAATTGATTCTAACTGTGCTGTTGAGAATGGATTATGCAAATGAGCTGTTCTGACAGGATGCCCAGAGAAAAAATCATCCAAGTGTGAAGCAGGAAACCTTCAGGGTTGAGGGGTAAAACGAAACTTCAGCTCCTCTCAAACATTTTTTGAAAAGCTGCAGTGATGCATATGCTACCCGAAAGCCCAAATAGCAAAATGCTTCATCATTTACACTCCAATAACCCAAAAGACAGTCCAAGAAGAACACTACACATCAATCTATGGGAAATGGGCAGGGCTGAACTGCTGTAGACTGAATGGGCGGGGCTAAACAGCTGTAGACTGAATGAGTGGAGCTAACCTGCTGTAGACTGAATGGGCGGTGATGAATAGCTTTAGACCAAACTGCTGTATTAGTTTTGGTTTTGTACAGACTGAGGAGTAAACATGTTGTGGAACCTTAAAAGATGTTTACATCAAACATCAAGTGCATTTTCCATGATATAGGCCACACACACAGTCCAACATGGACTGGAGGAGTGAAGGTATGTGGATGAAGTCATCGCCTCTGTGGGAGAAAGAGGCTGCACCCCTCTCCCTGAACCAAACACTTGGTCTGTTTGATCCTTTGTGTTAAAAGCCGATTGGACGTCCTCTGCCCCTGCATTAGTCTCTGCTCTCTCTCTCTCATACACACACACACACACACACACACACACACACACACACACACACACACACACACCGTGGCAGGACATAGGAT
>JBBPDB010010775.1:0-13018 GCA_037974465.1 Brachypetersius altus | reverse complement strand
GATAGATAGATAGGTAGGTAGATAGATAGATAGATAGATAGACAGATAGATAGGTAGGTAGGTAGATAGGTAGATAGATAGATAGATAGATAGGTAGGTAGATAGATAGATAGATAGATAGACAGATAGATAGGTAGGTAGGTAGATAGGTAGATAGATAGATAGATAGATAGGTAGGTAGATAGATAGATAGATAGATAGACAGATAGATAGGTAGGTAGGTAGATAGGTAGATAGGTAGATAGATAGATAGGTAGATAGATAGATAGATAGACAGATAGATAGATATATGGTAATTAAACATCAAGCACATGGCATTGCTCTGCTGTTGTTTCTCTGTTGGTCATTGTTCTTTGATCTGCAGCACTGCAGCACAAGCTACCTCAAACTGAGTAAAACCGCAGCTGAACACCCACATGAATAGCTTTAATGAGCTGAAAGAAACCGACACTGAGGCTGAAGAAAGCTGAAAGGAGCTATAATGTGGTGGGTCTCTGTTCCAAAGACGCTGCCTGTGCTGTCAGAGATACATAACGTGCCTGTAGTCGACCAGAGTTCAGCTCCAGCAGCAGGTAATCGTTCTGCCCCGCAGCCAGGAAGAGCACGCCCCTCTGACTGGAGGTGCGGAAGCGGACGTGGAGCGTGTTATGCCTGGATGACTCCATTGCCTTTAACTGCACGAGTCCATCACCATAGAAGGAGGCTGAAAGAGTGGAGAACAGCAGTTGGTTATTTTACAGGAACAACATTAACCCTTTAAACTCTACAGTTTACAGAATCTGAGCTACTGAACTTATTGTCCATCCATATTCAGGACTATTGTTCAGTAACTCATATGGAACTAATATGAAAGTTGAGGAATGGGGAATGTAGGAGACCAAATCATATTTTATGGGTCAACTTTTGCAATCTCACCAAAATGTATACATTTCTATACAAATTTGGACACTCTGTTAAACACATTTTAATTATTTATATGTTAAGCCAACTGATTACAGCTACAGAACTTTAAAGCAGGTAATATATATCAATCTTAAACCATCTACAACGAGATCCATTACAAGTTCACTCATTATGATTCACTGTATTTATCCTGTTATTCTGAGCATTTTTGCTCCTGTTCCAGTGTTTTATGAGGCAAAACTGTTGAACATGGTTTTGTTTTGTTTAATTCTCCACTTATTTCTGAAAAAAAGTCAAAGGGTTAAATACTATTTCTGTTAAATGCCTAATTAAATACATCACAATTAATAAAATGTAAATGATGGGATTTTTTGCCGATTGTGTTTATTTCAAATCAATATTCTCACAGTACTGGCACAATTTACTAACAAAGCTACAGCTGGAGGGGTGTGTGACATGAATTTGCTGGACTGGGTGATTTACTGGCACTGGTTTAAACCATAAACAATGCTGTTGCATCAAATATCATAACAACAGGCCAAATTCATCAGAGATAGGTTTATGTGGGTTCTGTAGTATTTTTCATGCTGATCTCAGATCTGTGTTTAGTCCCGCACATACAGTGTTTGTGATGAAGCTAGTTCTATACTGCATGATAGTTGGTATAATGATCATATAATAATTATATGCTGAGTGTTTGTGAAGAAACAGTGGTGTCTGACTGACACTGATCATTATATCTGTGCCACAGTGTGGCCTGTCTGACTCCACACTGAAAATATTGAAACAGTTACTTGATTGGTGCCTGTGATTTAATAAAAAATGCATGCAAGTCTATCGCAGATATAATATTACTCATTCAAAAAGTTGATGTGACAGATGAAACTGAAAGCAGATCTGAAATCAGCATGAAAACCTGGTTTAGAAAAGTGTGTTGTTATCCTAGTCTTGGACAGAAGACCTCTTTAGTGCAGCGACTTTAGTTTTTATTGAGCTTTTGTTCATCATTATTAATAGTATGCTTTCAAAACTAATTTGTTTTACTGTCTGCTATCCTGGAATACTTCATTTACAGCTTCTGGAACTACAAAATTTGATTTATTGATATCAATAGATTAAGAATATGAATAGATTGTCAATCGCTCTGTTTTTTACTTGAATAAAACATTTTTTTTTACCCTAAATCTAAGGTTCACATGAAAGCTGACTGTGTTCGGCTGAATGGCACAGGCCTGGCGGCACCATAAAGGCATGTCCTATATTCTCCTGCAAGCACTGGCATGTGTTGCCCTGACAGCACCCTGTTCCCAGCACAAAAGACTGACCTCACCACATGGTTAGCCCTGTTGTTCATGAAGAGGGAGACTTGGCTGCAGCTGTTTTCTTCTCTGTAATCTCTATAATGTGTTCTGCACTCTCATTTACTCCTCCACAAATGTGCTGAAACAGGGCCTAAACCTCAGTGCTAAGACACTGCGGGAACCTACTGATTAACGAACGGGTCGGTTACCTGCACCGCTTCATTTACCGACGAAATGATAAACTCCATGTATAGCTATCTCATCTCCTGGAGCACCATACTATTTAGTGCTTCCACTTACAGCTTGTATTCTTGTATATCACCTGTATCATCAAGACTGTACAAATGCATAACAAATCAAAAGCCTCTTCAGGAACAATAAATGATAAACTAGGCGCAAACAGGGCTTCACCATGTGTATTCTTATGTCTGATGAGGCATAATCGTTAGTGCCAGGTCGACCTTGGAAATGCAGATATTGCAGAAAGCTGCATTATGCAAATGAATCCTCAGAGCAAACACAATTTTTCTTTATTTATTGTGTGGGAATCCTGAGCAATCACAGTTTCAGATTCATCTTGTAGATTCATCAAGTAAATGATATTAGTTAAAATAATGCTAATTAGGGGTAAGCCACACCCCAAATATACATCATGCATGATCAGCTTTTGTAGTAAAACATGGCATATTAAAAACATTTAAAACTATAGAGAGTCCAAATACTCTTAATTCAAATTAAACAAGACTAATTCGGCTGTATTTATAAAGAACCCCGCAGCCGATCAAGTACCGAAGGTCTCACAGTTTGTATGCTGAGACATAGGTCAGCCTTTAATGATGACGCTACACTGATGCACCTTTGCAGTTTTAATTAATCACGAAGGCTTACTGAAAACACAACATGTAGCTATAGAATCTGAATACTATTATACAGCCCTTTTGCAAAACACTACAAAATTAAGTCGTTTCTAGAAGAATGAGAGCAGACAGGAAGGTCAGGCAAGTCATCAAGAATACAGGGCTTGTCATGCCATCACATAAGAGATCAGAGCCTCTATCTGACATTGTGGTGACTAAATGTGCACGCAGCCCTGTCCAGCTGTAGGAAGGGCATGAGAAACACGGGACGCACACAAAATGACATTTTGGCTGATTCCCAATAATTGTAACAATTATTGCAACAACAGCATGTTAATGACCATTTACATATATATATATAAAATTGTTATTTTATCCTATTATTATACTCCTAGATTGTATCGTGCACATTTGTATTTTTATTCTACTTTAATCTATTCCATTGTTTTTGCTGCTCTATGTTTCTGTCCACTTTCTGCCGTGACAATGCAAATATCCCACTTGTGGAACTAATAAAGGTTTATCTTATCTTATCTTATTTACATTAAAAAACAAAAGGGCTTATGATTTCCAATGTTGTTTACATATTACTGACAACATTGATTCAGTTCATCTGCATCTTGCTGAATAGGTTAGACCAGCGGGCCCAAATGTTTGATGTACCATATCACATGACAGAGACGAGCATTGTTTTCTAAATAAAAGATCTTCCAGACTCAATAATACTTTTTAATAATCAGGGTTAGAACATTTGGGGAGACGTCTGGAACCACCCAAGCACTACGCAGGGATCCCAAGATGCCTGAGGTTCACAGAACATGCAGTTATACAGGCCTGAATCCTAGGTAGAGGTGTATCAATATAGTCAACTCATGACTTCAAGAGAAGATTCAAAAGGCTGAAAACGATTCAGTATTGCTCTGGCACAACTTACTAACAAAACTACAGCGGTGGAGGTGTATGACATGAATTTGCTGGACTGGGTTATGCACTGCCACTGGTTTACACTATAAACAATGCAGTCAAATATTATAATTAATAACTCTGTCACATATTTGCATTGCAATATCTCTATTTTCCAATGCCTTCTAACCCTAGTCATGGATAGAGGACATCTATAATCGAGGAACTCTGATAAAAGCACAAGCATTTGTTCATCATTAGAACACCTTTGATTTGTAATATTTAATGGTTAATTCCTAATAACTGAAAATGATTTATATTACATTCATTTAATACTGGTGTGATCCTCCCTCATGATTTGCCCATGCAGACAGGCTGTTATCAGATATGAATCTTTCAGTTGTACTACAGCTATGAGAAGTCTGGACAAATTAAGCTCACAAATAGGATTGTGAGAGCTGCTGCAGGAAACACAACTCAAAATCACCTGGGGTTAGTAATGACTAACTGTAGGACCTCCACTCATAAAAGGCAGGTAAACAGAAACTGGGGGGGGATAAAATTCACTCAAGTAAAACGCTGTTATAGAAAACATTAAAGGGACGTGAAAGATAATAATTCTGCTGGCATGCTGTGAGTTATTCAAATTGGATTCAAGCTCAAAGCCATGTTTTCCCGAGGCTCACACTTTCCCAGCCTGAGCAACAACCTCAACTCGTTTGTACGATGTTTGCTAAAGATTATTGAAGCAGAGGGACAGACAGGAGGCGAAAACAGAGAACAGTTTTGCAGCAACAGCCGGTGTCTTCGTGTGGTGCGAGTTAGAGGAAAGTTTTTTACTCACCTCCCTGCGTCCCCCCGACCACCAGCACCAGCAGTAAAAACAAAGTCTTCATGTTTTACCCGCTTCAAACCCACTTCTCTGCTCCTGATCGGTGTGGTGGTCCACACGGGTCATGGGCCATTTTCTCTGCAGCTTCGAGGAGCCCTTAACCCTCCGTTTTCGGCTCCATGAACAAACTCCTCTTCTCTCCCGTCCCGAGGGGGGGCTCTGCACCTCCCACACGCCTCTCCCAGCCCCCTCAACACCACTGCGCATGCGCAACACAGACTGCTCACAGATTTATTTATGTATTTATTTAATCCCTTCGGTCCCTTCGACACCCCCATTCCCCCCCCCCCCACACACACACACACTTTCTTGCAATGTTTTAGTCTTAGGTTTACACAGATGTTGGAAGATTGCAATAAAGATTTGTTTGCCTTCAGCCACAAGTGCATTAGTTAAGTCAAGATAAGATAAGATGAGATAAAATAGTTCATTATCAGTCCCACAAGTGAGACGTTTGCATTATTACAGCAGCAAAATAGACAGAGCAAGGAAAGACAGTAAAATCAGCATAACCAATGAAGTTAAAACAGTACAACAGTATAGAATAAAAAGTACACTGTATGAATAACACAAAAATATACACATATAAGTTTGTGTGCACAATATAGAAGTCATGCATAAATCCATCACATCGTAGCACAGCACACAGGGTGAACAGTGTGAAATTCATTCTCTGAATTTAACCTATTCACCAAGTGAAGCAGTGGCCAGTCAGTGACGCAGCACCTGGGGAGCAGTGTGTGAGGGCGGTACCTTCAGTGGTGCCACTGTCAGTCCTGGGATTCAAACCCAATCGCAGAGGGAAAGGATGGTCAGCTCTGGATCAGAAAGCCCACTCCAACTCGTCCTGAAGGTCCAGGATGGCGCTTCATCACTCCAAGGAATAAAGATCCTCTGCTCCACAGCTCAGTGGGCACAGTGACCTTAGGCCCAATGAAGGCTTCTCCAGATGGTCTTTCTTGCATTGCTTTTCTATGCAAGCTCTGTGTTCATTTGATTGCACACACACACACACACACACACACATACACACACACACACATACACACACACACACACACACACACACACACACACACACACATTAAAGCGGAATACTTCAGGCTTTGTGGTTTTAATCCAGTTTGTACTAGTTTTTATCATTATTATAATGTATTTATATAGTTATTACTAATCTCTGTCTTAATAGGGGCCATGACGAGATACATTTCTCTTTAGCATATGCATACATTATTTTTAAATGATCCGATGTGGGTAAGGACTCGTGCCATGACCAATATTATTTATGTGGATTTAATGCAGTTTCTGACTACCTTCTCGTACCGGCTCTTTCCAAGCCAATAGTCTAGAACCTTTGGCTCCTTAATCAGGGCAGTATCCTACATTCATCATTGACTAACACCTTCATCAGAAAATATATTGCATCAACATCAACAACATCAGCCAGAGCTTTGATTGGCACACATAATACTGCACTGTTATAATAACATTCGGCTTCTTTAACAGAAGAGCTGTCTGAGATTGGTCTGCACTGAAACACAACCAGTTATGCCCTCTTTCTAATGAGTGGTGTAGTTGGTTCTTTAGGGAACAACAATATTCAAATGATACAGTATATAAATACAGTATGTAGACACAAGTATTGGGACACATCTGTTCATCAGGGGTTGGGCTTGGACCTTTACTTTCAAATCAATATAGAAGTATATGAAGTGAATTCAGAAGAAGTGAATTCAGCATATTTAAGCAACGGAGTCAAATTATCCATTCTTCTCTTCTTTTGGGAGGCTTTGGGACTAAAGGTAGAGAAGGTGAAGCTCAATAATGACTGATATGACCAATAGTGGAAAAGTCCAGAATAGAATTAAAATTTAACATGAAAAAGAAGTAAGAACTAAATAAAATTAGGTAAAAGGTTGACTTCTTTCCTCATGAGTATACTTTAGTAAACAGCCAAGATAAAGAACTTTATTTATCCTGAGAGAAAGGGCTGTGCAACAAGAGAGAATAAAAGATAATAAGACATTAGAAAATAATAGAAAGATAGTTAATAAACAATAAAGCAACACAATGACAAGAACATTAGTGTAACAAATAGCTGAAAAAAACTGACAGTGGGACAGAATGATTTATGAAAGTGGCTTTAATGTAATAAAAATAAATGCAAATAAATAGCAGCAGATGCTATAATAATGATTTTAACATTTAATAACATTGTCAGTTCAGCTCAAGCAATCATATATTGAACAAATCCGATTCAGAACAAAATAATGACAGACAGTGACAAAAGATAAAGGGTTATCGTTTGAAATCAGCCAGAAAATAAAAGGGCTTTGCTCAGTACATGAATACATTGAGCCACACAGGTAATTTCGTTAATTGGAGAGTAAACCTTAATTGACGGCTGGATGCACCAATAGAAACGTTTGGTGTTCATGTTGACCCGCCTTTTAAAGGATTTTAGGCAATAGGAGATGAGGAACTGTGGTGACGTTTACGGTAAAATCCAGCAGCCGGCACTGCGGATGTTGGCTGTCACTGAGCGATGTCCTCTTTTGATAAGTCAAAAAACATTAAATTCGTGTATTAAATCGTTGTTGGTGTTTCCGTAACGCTTTCAGTTGGGTAGATGTTGGTGAAATGTCTGTCGTTGGCTTTCGGAGGTAGGCTTGGTAAAGTGGCTTCTGCCCTTGAGCTGTTTGAGCTTCTTGTGGTGAGTTGTAAACAGAGATGACGCTGTGGTAGTTATGTTCCTTATACTACAGCACACTACTTAGCAAATTTAAATTTTCCACACACATTCAATTGCTAGGCTTAATTCGTGTTTTAGGATATATACAAACTTTATTTAATAGTTCACTATAATTATGCGCTTCGCGTTATGGAGAAAAATATTGTCCATAACGCTACATTTACACTATATGGACAAAAGTATTGGGTCGCCTGTCCATTCCAGCAACAGGGACTTTGATGACATTGCGTTCAAATACATAGGTTTTAATATGGAGTTGGTCCCCCTTTGCTGCTGTAACAGCTTCCACTGTTCTTTGAAGTCTGTCCACAAGGTTGTGGTGTTTCTGGGAATGTGTGCCCGTTTATTTTGTAGAGCATGTATAAGATCAGGCACTGATGTTGGACGAGAAGGCCTGGCTCGCAATCTCCGTTCCAGTTCATCCCAAAGATGTTGGATGAGGTCAGGTTTCTGTGCGGGACAGACAAGTTCTTTCACACCAAAGTGATCCAGTCATGGACCAGCCACAGTCATGCTGGAATAGAATAGTTCCTTCCTCAAGCTTTCCACAAAGTTAGAAGCATGGTGTTGTCCAAAATGTCTTGGTTTGCTGAAGCATTAAGATTGACCCTCACAGGAGGCATTAAAAGGCCTAGCCCAAACAGGTGGGCCCCAATACTTTTGTCCTTGTAATGTATGTACAGCGTTTCCTCTTGATCACTATGAAGGTATGCATTACTTGAGCTAAAACTGGAATAAAGAAGAGTCATTTTTCTTTAGTTACCTAATGATACCTGATAAGTTATATTTTTAATACTTTTCTTCTTTTCATTATAAAGCGAAGAGATACAGATTTCAGATATAGTTCCAGGATTTAAATGGTGTCATATCTGTGTCATCTGCGATATCGTTACTGATTTATTGTATGCCTTTTTTTCTTGCATTTTCTTGTGCCTGATCTAGGTGACCCATCAGCCCCAACTAACACTTTACATATGAAACATGTGAGTGATTTTATGAGTTAATATGATAATACGGGTTAAGGATCCCCTTAAAGTAGCTGAATTTGCCTATTAGAAGTGACGCCTGGTTACTCCTGGGCACAGAAGTGTGTAATAGTGTTTACATGCCGTGATCTAGTCATGGTGCAACCAGTGAGCTTCACATTAGCAGAGCATTGATATTATTTTGTCATTTGTTTCCAGGATTGGGATTAAGTACCATGTGACTCTTCCTGTTGCCGCTGGGACACTCTTTGTGGCCATACCCTATAGCATTTCACTCGTTGCCCAGTGGTTTTATGGTTGGCCTAATAAACCAGGCTACAAAAAGTATACAGAGGCGCTCAAACCCAGGTAAAGTATGATCAAATCAGGGCTGTAGATATTAATAGCAGTGTGCCTTGGAATGCAAACACAGTCATGCAAAAACCAGTATAATGATAAAGATTAATAAATGAAAACAGTGATGTGCTTGGACATATGTTGTTCCAATCTTTTCCTCAGACGAATATACCGCTTGACAAGAGCTGTGCTGGAAATGCTGAAGTATCTGCAGTATGGCAAACTGTATTTCCAGTGGAAGTCATGGTACAAGGATGTTGACAATAATAAGCACTGTGTGAAGGTGAGTCTTCTCCTTTTTACATGCCAGGCTGTCTTTTTGTGTTATCATCAGTTACAAACGCATTATATATGTATAAGCTAAAGACATGTCTGTGCTGATACGGATGGGTTGTTTTACGAGAGACGACAGAATCTCATACCATGTGAGCAGAAAATACATCCTACACTGTGACATTCGATTATGCAGTATTTAGGCTGTAATGCTAGTATGATATAGTTAAGAAGATTAAGTGGGACACTGTCTCTTCCATCGCATTATTGAACAACACATTTCCTTTCCTTTCATAGGGCATCACTTTTGGTCGCAGAGGCAACAGACTAGACTTGTACCATTCTCCAAGCTTAGGCCAGACTGAGCTTATCCCTGTAGTAGTGTTTGTATATGGAGGTGCCTGGGGATCAGGAGAGAGATCAATGTACTGTCTGCTAGCTCTGCAAATCGCCAAAGAGCTTTCTGCTTCTGTCATTTGCCTGGATTATTCCACATATCCAAAGGTAAGCTACACATTTTAAATGTGCTTGCCATTGTTCATTGGTAAATTTTAATAAACACTTTTTGTGGCTTTTCTGGACACGCGTTAAGCCTTGTTTTGAGATAAATTGCAATGGCAGTGGTGATACTCTATTGAAAACCCTGTAGTCCTTAATTTGGATCGTAGAACTAGTTTTACTTTTAGTTTCAGGTTACATGAATAGTTCAGTGAAAAAAAAAAGATTGATTCAGTTTTCATTTCCACAGTTTTTGGAGTCCTGAATTTGCTTATTTGTATCTGTAAGTAAATGTTTTCTGTAAATGTATCTTTAAAGCTTGCAAACCAAGGAGACACAGACTTGTTGATATGGTTTAGGGCCTGGTTTCTCAACCACTCGGCCGCAGACTACTGGTGGGCCGCCAAGGCTTTTGATTGGGCCGTGAATCTAAAATGGAGACAGGCCATTGGTCCACAATTGGTTAATATCTTTTAATGTGGCCAAGTGGGTTTTGGCAACATGCTGTAATAGGTAGGTGGGCCTTAATGTTGAGAACCATTGGTTTTGGACACTGTGTGACTTCTTGTAAGCTATAAAAATGATCAAAAGTTCCCAGTTTAGCTGTTTTCTGCTGGGCCTGTTTTCACTAACCCCTCCAAAGTACGAGTGCTGATCTAAGATCAGTCATTCTTAGTAATGCTTTGTGAGTTCCAGCCCTTTTGTGCCCCTACTGATGAAATTTTGCTGAGTCAAGTCAAGTTGGCTTTTATTGTCATCCATTCATAAACACTGAACGAAATTACATCTCTTACAGTTCCAGGTTCACAGGCAGCACAAAAACACAAACACATAACATACGACCTGTAGACAAAAAGTAAAAAGACAGGAAACAGAGCAACATACATTCATTTAGGAGAACAGATGACACTGTCCTAAACCACACCGACGAGTCCTTGCCGCATTAATGACGAGCCAAATGCTGTTTAAATGAGTTATATGGAATAGATTTGGGTGGCTATTGCCAAACATTGTTGTGACTGATCCACTACATCTGGTAGACATTTCATTTGGTTCATTCCTTTAATCAAGGCCTCTTCACATTTCTCATAGTGGATTCAGTAATAAACTCTTCCATCTTTTTACTTGGTCAGAGGGCAGAGTGTATATTTTTCTGTGTTTTGTGAAATATAAGGTAATTAATAAATAAGTGTTTGTAAATCTGGGAATATTTGTATATTAGATTTGTTTTACTTTGCACTGTATTACTTTGTAGGGAAATACTTTAAATATGGTTCAAGACATAAGTGACAGTCTGATGTGGGTGAGAGAGAATGGGCATTCATTCAGTCTTGACAAAGTAAGTACTTTATTTCTATCTACTAACTATTGTTTCTGTCTAGTAACTACTATTAGTAATTATTTTATATGTGTTTCATGTGTACAAGAAAGTCTGTTGCTACATGCATTCATTATATATGTTTGTGTATATGGTAGATGTTTGAATGTCAGTATTGATCAGTATGTAAGACCATATATAACACTAGTTCTCACTGTATACACACTGATCCAGCTAGTGTCACAGCTGTGCTGAAAATGATCCAAGCTTGGTGCAGAGATGGGGACTCGAGTTGCACTTAAGTTGCACAAACAAAGACTTGTGACTTGACTTTTGACTTGCCCTCAATGACTTGAGACTTGACTCAGACTCGGTGCTGTGACTCGTGAGTCATAATTCGTAAACCATGTTAATTTCATGGAATTATTTATTTAGATCCCGCACTCTTTCCAACGCCCCGAAAACCGTTCACCTCGCCCCAGTGTCCCATTACTTTTGTCCGAGGTGAACGTTTTTCAGCTTCTAACGGTTATCGATCGGCCGTTGGAAAGTTAGCCCCATTTAACTGTGGAGTTTCACTTTTATTGAGCGAGATATATTTTTCATATTTAATATTTAGATTTAAGATCATTTAAGGCAAATCCTCCATGTTGGTGAGGGCAGACCACAGCACGCAGTCCCGCCCCCTGCTAAGCAACAGCCAATTGTAATCGTGGGGCGTGGCCAATTAGCATATCTTCTAAACGTTCACTCAAAGACTTGGACTCGAGCACAAAGACTTGACTCTGGCTGGTGTACATAATTAAACGGGCAATTAATATATAATGTGCACTATGTATCACTATATAATTATACAAATGATACATTCCACTTAAAATGCACTGTGTTTAATCTAAAAAAGTGATGTGTTGGGTCTGAGTGTTATCTGAGTGTAATTTTCGTTTATTATGGGATGTAGGACAACATTGTGCTAGTAGGCCATTCGGCAGGCGCTCATCTGTGTGCCCTGACATCACTGTTTCTGGCAGAAGAAATGGACGAGCTTTTCATTGAGCAGTCACAACAGAAGGAAATTACAAACTCTATTAAAGGAATCATAGGTAAATGCATTCTTGTGCCACTCTTGTTGCTAAAGAGTTGATTTCAGCATTGTTTTTGGTTACAAAAGAAAGTAGAATAAAGCATGCAAATAATGCACACCTCACTAATCAGTTGAAGCTTTTTATTCGCAGGTTTGAGTGGCGTGTACAACATAATGGACCATTATCAGCATGAGAAAATGCGAGGTATTGAGTACGTCTCCACTATGCACAAAGCCATGGATGGTGTGGAGAACTTTGATTATTACTCACCCACAGTTCTGCTCCCGAAAATGAATGACAACCGGTTAAGAAGGTATGGGCTTTGAACCATCTCCCAAAATCACTCAGAGAGATGTGGCTTTGCGTTTCTTACAATCATTCCCAGGCAGAGAATCGTCCATGCGTGCCAGTGCAGACAGAGAGGCACTTGTGTGAACTTGACAGAAAGACGAAATGGCTGTATGATTCATCCACACCCCCTCTATCATGAACAATGCTATTCGTCTTGGTCGCAAATTGTTCCGTCTAAACCACCACATTCCACCACAGTACACATTATTAAGCTTCCGAAGTTTAGAGAAACAACTGGAGTTTTGCTGTATAATTATATAATTGCATTGTTAGTCAGCCTGCACTTGCATTACACGTATTTTCTGTATCTACATTCATGCTATAATCAAGCTTATACTCCTATGCACTAAATTTGTGTGAAAGTAATTCTATTGAAATGCAGCTTGATTATATAACAACAAACTGTAGGCTGCTGCTGCCAAAAAGACACAGGGTGTGTCCGAAATCGCGCACTACCGTCAGTGCACTGAGATTTAGTGCGCACTGCGCACTGCCTTCTGTAGTGCGCACTGCTGTGGGTCAGTGCTGTCCTAAACGGAACACTAACATTTTGCACTTAGTGGAAA
>JBBPDB010010583.1:0-31327 GCA_037974465.1 Brachypetersius altus | reverse complement strand
ATCAGATGACGACTTCGAGATTCCTGAAGTGTTTCCAGTTAAGCGTACCATATGCATCAGACGTTTAGCCAACGTTCTGTGTGCGTGACGTCTGAGGCTGAGACTAAAAGCCAGTAGATCCCCAGATCTTACTGTAAACACAAGCCCCAAAAATAAGCTGAACTTCAGTGTGGAGCCGAACGCGGCCGCGCCTTTTACACAACAGGGTCTGTTTTCACGAACCATCTCAGGAGCCGAAGTGCTGATCTAGAGTCAGATTCTGTGACATAAATACAGAGGAGTCTGTGAACAGCAGCCTGTAGAGCTGAAGCTTTTCATTTTACAGCTCACAGTGAGTCCTAAACCACGTCCACAAGTCTGACCCACCTTAATGAAGAAGTTTAGTTCACATTTACAGCTCACAATAAGACATACTGTGTTCTAAACCGCGTCCACAAGTCTCCACCTTAATGAATATCTGTATGTGGTTTGATTTTCCAAGTAGCCTCGTAGCTCTAGGTCCAGTCTTTTTTGAAAAATAATTAAAACGCTACTTAACGAACACTGCCACTGAAAAGATCGTTCTAACTACTTAAGCCCTGTCATGTTGGGTCGATAATTGCTTGTCACCAGTTATGTTTGCTCTTCTTACCATGTGACCTCACCGTGACCTTTCGGGAAGCGATATGTTCAGATGCCTTTCGGAGGTCGCGGGTGGGCGGCGTTCCTGATGCCGTCCTGCTGGATCTTCTCTCATCACCTGGTCCAGAAATAGCGGCTGCGTGTTCGACAACTGTGCTAATCCGCCGTGGGGGCAGGCCTCCAGCGAGCGCTAATGCTAAACCTGCCGCTGAGTGACGGCCTGAGGCGGGTCGGCCCAACGCTCCTCAGTGTTAGGAACAAATCCAGTGACGTGTACAACATTTTCTGATAAACTTACATTTCCTGCAGTGAAGTAGAATTTCAAGTGTCAGGTTTTACTCTCACATACCAGGAACTTTTTGTGAAAACTTTAACAAATTTGATAAAGTGAAGCTGCCAGGGGGCCAATAGTTGCTTCTGACATTTTTTAACCTTAAAAGACATTGTTATAAAACCATTTTGTCACAATTACCTTTTTTCAAATGGCAATGTAACCAAATATAAGCTGCTCGGGCAGACGTGAACAACTCTAAAAACACAAATCTGCCTTTCATTCGTATCTGGAGAGTCGGAAAACATTGAACAAACTATAGAATACTTTACATTTGAACATTTTTAACAGGAGTTAGAAGTAAAGCAAAGTGGTCTGTTCTCATTAAAGTTTAAAACAAGTGAATTTTGACTGCCTTTTACGAGATCTTTCAGAAAGCAAGTTTGTATCGCATCTACAGGTACATAACATCAACAGTTGACCAAAGCTTATTCAATATAATAATTTGTTATAAATGAATAAAATAAGCTTTGGGCTTTTCACTGTTGATAGTGGCCATTCAAAACACTCAATTCAGATTGATCAAGGAACTAATAGCTTGCTGACACTAATTCTTTGCAGTCTCATGGCAGAAATGAGTGGAGAAGGGTTTGCGGTACGGATGCAGAGCCAGATAGCATTAGAATGGTGCCACCGTGTGGTGAAAGGTGAAATTACATTATTAAAGTTTTATGATTGTATTTTGACAGAGCTAGAGAGCCATAAATAACACAACATATGACAGAAGCTGCGGGCCGTTATTGGACATGCCTGTCATATACAGATAACCATGTAGCATCATTACCCGTAATGAACTTCTTAGACTTGTGTTCCCCAAAACTTTACATTAACATTTATCAGACGCTTTTTTCCAAAGCGACTTCCATTCTCTACCTACAGGGGGCAGTCTCTCCCTGGAGCAACTTGGGGTTAAGGGTCTTAAGGAACCCAGTGGTGGTGCTGAAGGTAGGATTCAAACCCATGACCTCTTGGTCTGGAGGCAAGTATCCTATCCACTGAGCCACCTCCACCCCTTTACATAAACATATAGAAAAGTACACAAATAGATGAAAAAAAAATTGTCAAATTTTAAGCAACATATTAAAAAGTTTAGAAGTATTAAAAGTTATGGCTTTACTGCTGAGTGTCGCCTTTTGACATTAAAGGGCCCATATCATTACTTTTCTGGACTTGTGAAATTTTGGGCTCCTGTAGACTTTTTGTCACATCACAAACACTGAATTCAGAATGAGCTCAGTTTCAGCCGATATGAATATCTGTTTTCAAATCACAGTTTTTGTGATGTCACAAAAATAACATTTCAATAACAATTAAATCTTATTCTGGCCACAGTAGTTTAGCTCTGCACATTCATGCACAGATCTGTCTATTCAAAAATAGACTTCTGTTAGATTACAAGATCTTGAATTATCAGAACACCCAGTAACTCACCTGGAGCTGTGATTGGTCGCCCTGTCAGAGGCTCATTTGCATATTGCAGCCTTTTATGATCAGATATCACATATATCACAATAAAAAGATATTTCATTGTAAGCTCTACAACGACAATGAAGAAATCGATCTGTATAGAGCAGCTCTATGGTTGATTTAGGTCACGTTGATCAAGATTAATAGAACATCTGGAACATCTCAGTGGTGGAGCTTCGGGTAATTTATGCTTGAGGCGTTGTTATTAATTAATCACACCCCTTGTTTAACTCCTGAAGTGACGGGTTGATTGATATCGCGATAACAATTATGAGACAATGTATCGTACAGCTCTTAAGTAAAAGTACCCAAACAAATACACCTGGAGTAGAAGTTTTCAGAGAAACGCGGGAAGAGCTGGGCAGCTTGGACCGGCCCTTCTAACAGCGTCCAGAATCCGTCAGCACAGGACAGCCGGCCGGGTGGAGCAGCTGCAGCGTTTAAAGTGGGACAGAGAACCCGAAGGGAACCCGCGTGGGAGCTGGAGGGGTCTGGGTTTTTGGACCAGAGTGAAGGAGTAAAAGAATTTGGAATCAGACACTAAGACCTCAGACCTTGTGATTCTGGACACAAAAACATCTGGTCGGGTTCAGGACTCATTCGTTTCTGATTTTTTTTTTACGTTCTAGACATCGGAACGTGGGACAGTGACGTTGTCGATGTGCCACATATCACAGATGAAGCCTGAAGACATTTAGGAAAGGTGTGTTCCACCCTGACCTTCACTAAAGATCTGAGGAGCCTGTTAAACTGACTCTTCAGCTGAGGAGCTCAGCTTCTCTCTCAAATTCCAATTCAAAGGGTGCTTTATTGGCACGACAAAACCGTGTTTGCACTGCCAAAGCAATCATTCAGGATAATGTATAGAACAACATAAACATTTACAAGGTATAACATCACTAAACGTCAACAACAGCAACAAACAAACCAACATATTACTAAGAAAACAAGTCTTACCCTAAGCATATTACTAAACAAACAACCTCTTACAAGCATGTTACTAGGATAAGAAATACCCTCTTTTCTAAGGTGGTGTAGATAGACATTAAAGAGCATACTGTCCATTTACACTGAGCAAGTGTCCCTCAGGTTTCACTTTGCCATACAAAGCTGTAGGTGCCTCCCCAGACAGCCTTTCTCGTACAGGTTGAGGGTTTCAAAGTTACATTTACAGAAAAAGCTGTTTCTTATTTCGCTATACTTTCTTACAGTGAAGAAGAAAGAGCTCCTCTGTCTCCACCTCTGTCTAACACCATTTCGGTTAATAGGAAATAGTTTATTAGTAAAGTTAGTTATTTTAGTAAATGATTCTGGTGAGTTTAGGGCTTGTGAAAACTTTTCTAAACTATCTGGGCCCCATCTGGAGGCAGGACTGAGCCGGTACAGCTTACTGGGCTCCATATGTTTGTTAGTGGATGCAGCGTTTGATAGTTACCCAGTTTTGAATCAGTGGGAAGCATCACCTGTGAGGTCAGTGTGACTCTGTCACAGTGTGGCGGTGAGGAGGGCTCTCAGTGTTGTGAGGATATGTGAACCGTTCAAGTCTGCTTTACCTCCATTTGCTCTTTCATCCACTTTATTTCTTTTAGGAGGGATCTCTCCTTGTTTGTGGCGTCATCTGGGCTCAGAGGGCTTTACTTTCCTCTGAGCTCAGAGATGGTGGTCTGGTTATTCTTCTTTAGTTGCTGAAGCCCCTCTGGGAGTTGCCTGATGGAGCCTGACCTGCATTAGCTCTTTAAATTCTGTGAACTCCAACTCAAAGACGGCTAAACTTTCTTTCAGTTGCCTGTCAGAGCTAGAGGCAAAGGCAGTGGTCTCAGTGGGCATACCTTCCTTTATCTGTTGTATGTTGTGGGATTCAAGGGGCTCTTCTTTCAGTACTTCTGCTTTAAGTTGAGGGAAAGTTTCCTCAAATTAGCTCAGATTTCATTTCCTTGAACAAGAATGGTACCTGATGGTCAACTCAGGGTTATCCATGTCCAGATTTTAGTCTGCCTCCATGACCAGTGCCTTCTTTGTACATGCGATTATAGTGATTGCAGAGGACAGACTTCCTCTCTGATCGGTGGTCTGAATTAAATACTAAATTGTTTTTTATTCTTTTGCCTCTGTGTATCTGTGTAGAGAACCACTGGATTATTCCTTAAGACCTGTTGTTTGTGTTTTTTCTTAGCCTTGTTAGTTTTACAGACTTCCCTTCATTCTGCTGCCTGCACGGTTGCCATGGTGATGGATTGTTTACTGCTCTAACTGACAGTTAAGCTATGTTAGCTATGTTAGCTTTCAAAATGAACTAAAAGTAATAATGTTGTATATTATTGAAGTAAGGCTCCTTGGGCAGCTGCCCTGTGATCAGCCTTCCCTTAGGTTACAGTCCAGATTTGGATTTTCAGTTTCCTTAAGATTTCCTTTTTCTTTTCTTCTTTTGCTGTCTCCACATCCCAGGGTTTTATCTAGAAATGTTTTCTATTTCTTCTATTTCTAATCCACGCTTAATTTTTTCATTTTGTCTCACTTTTTGGTTAATGTTTCATTTTTTATCAGCAGTTCATCATGCAGTCTTGTGGTGAGGGCAGTGGATATGAGGAGAACCTCCCTGAAGCTGGAGGAACCTCAGGAGGAACTGAGACTCCTCTCCTGGACAGCAGTAACAGAACATTACCTTTGTGGTGAATTTCCCTTTATTTGACTTTAAATCACATTTAAACCTGATTTTTTAAATTGTCTTCCTGGTGTGTCCCTGGACCACCCTGGGCTTCACATCACCTTTATCCCGCTGATGAGGTTCCATCATTCTCTTGGAGAACCAGAGTTCAGTCAGTAAACAGCCCAGTTCAGTCTTTAAAATTCTTTACTTGTTTTTAGCAGTGGGATATTTAAACACAATACAATAAGTAGTAGTAGTAGTAGTAGCCTTTATTTGTCACATACACTTTTACATGCAGCGAAATGGGACCCCTCTGACCAAAGGGAGTAGAGTTTGTCCGATTAAGGCAGACAGCCACCTGTCCTGCAGCTGAAAAGCGCTGGTCACAGACCCGCCCACCCCAACCGGTATAAAAGCAGGGCTAAAATTGTGTAGTGTGAAGTTACCTCAAGGCTGAAGTAATGTCTGAGAACATTTTCTCAAAATAAAGGAAAGAAACATATAGTTGGAAGACTGTAGCTGTAGGAACAACTTGCACCTGAAAATCCTGAACAACCTGAAACGTAACTTTTCAGAAAAAGAAAAAAAAAAATGATTTCAATGTAAAAAGATTATTGATTCCAGGAAATTTCTATTGGTCCATTCACCAAGGCGTGTTCACATGATGTAAATAAGAGCTTGCGTTTTCCAATTATATGTAAAAATGTGAAGAACGATATTTGACAACTTTAAAGTCTTACTCAGTTTTCTGAGGACGCTCAATGTTACTTGAGCTCTGCTGAGAAGAAGAAAACAAACAAATGTCTTTTATGAAACAGCAAAAATGTAGCTAAATGTAGGCAAACGAATTAATTAGCTTTCCGGGGAAAAAAAAACCCAGGTAAAACGTGCTTCTTGCATACATGCATTTGAACATATATTAGGCTATTAGCAGATACGATGGTATATTTAGTGTGGATAACTCAAGGATGCTCAACTCCTGCAGTCCTGGAGGGCTGAAGTCCAGCACAGTTTGGTAATTTACTTCAACCTCGTCTGGTTCACCTGTTCATTTTCAGGTGAGTGTGTTTGAGACTGTAGCCCTCCAGGACGAGAGGGCTATACTATAAACGTAATGTTTTGCAATTCTGGACCAAAATATTGTCCCTAAATTGTGAGCTATTTGATGCACTTTTATCCAGACCGTGTCAGAAACCACATAGGCAAGTCTGTTTGAGGTTACACCTTGAAGCAGGTGTGTGATTTCATGCAGATTATTCAGTGTATTTTGATTTAATACTGTATCATCTCATATTCTTCTTTCTGTGTATTTTTACTATGTACTGTGTATATGGTAGAAATGACAAAATCTACTTGACTTGACTTTCTGTGCGGTTGTAACAAGTTTCCATAAATATGTTTTTTTTTTTTCTGATTCTGATTCTGTTTCTGATTCTAATGTACATTTCCTTTCTTTTTTAGCTACATTAGCTTCGTAAAGCCAGACTTTAGACTCCAGTCATATCTTGGCTGATCAAATACAGATGTGCTAATGATTTTTCTCCACTCTTTTTAAATAAGGAGATCTGTATCCAACTGCAAACATCTCAGATTTTTCCCTGTTCTGTTGTGTGTATGTGTGTGTGTGTGTGTGTGTGTGTGTGTGTGTGTGTGTGTGTGTGTGATTTTAGGTGGTAGCAGTGGTTATGGACCTCCTGACTGACCTGCTGATACTGCAGGACCTGCTGGATGCAGCCAGTAAACGTGGAGTTGCTGTTTATCTGTTATTGGAGGAGAATGGCCTGCCTCACTTCTTGGACATGTGCAGCCGCCTGCAGATCTCCGCTCAGCACCTACGGGTGAGCAAAGTGACCACATGGAAGCTGGAGAATGTCTCTGTGGAAAACCTTTTAGGGTGAAGCTTTAACCTTTAGAAGTCTCTTATTATTGCATTTCTTTTATCACCTAATAAATGGCATTGAGTTTAAACGTTTCTTTGCATTTCAGTGATAAAACACAAATGGGATACAGAACTAATTCATATAAACTGATCAAATTCTTTGGCTGTTACTTGTCAGTTCCAATGCTTTCTCAGGAATAATGCGTTTTCATTTCAAAAGGCGAATGTGAAAGTATGACGCGTTTCGCCTTGATCTTAAACTGTGTGTGGGTATCAGCTCAGAAAACAAACGTTATGAGCATATCAGCTTGGGCGTGTGACTAGTATTCTGCTGAACACACACATATTCTTATCAGGTTTTATCCAGATGAGAGTCAAGCCATCGTGTTGCTTTTTTTCGTCAGTTTACATATTAAAGCCTAAGCAGGTTTCATTAACACTAAAGATTTGTCCCAGTATTAATGGCGATGCTGAAGCCAACGACCTCCTATTAAATCCAATAATTCAAAAGGTTTAGACCACCTTTAATATCAATAAAGTTCAGAAGGGCTTCACAAGGGCTTGGAAAAGCATTAACAACACATGTAACAACAGTGTGATGTTGCACTGTTGACTTTCTTGTTGCACCATACAGAGGCTGCCGCTGTATGGCTGGACCACTGAGCCTTCTGTGTGTTTTGCTCCATGTTTGTTTCTTCGCGTTTGTGTTTCTCCGCTTTTTGTCGCTTTGCGGCCTCCATACCTGTGATGTCACCACTTCTCTCAACACGTTTTAAAGGCGAATCAACTGCTCTCTCTCTCTTTCCCCATATATTACAGGGGTTACTCGACCACAAAAAATCGTTTTTGTAAATGTTCAGGACTCAGTCTGTGATCAATAGATCAGAAAGTGATATACACACACACTGCAGGGGATATTAAGGGACGTTTTGACATTGGAACCATAAAACTTAAGAACAGTAGCGTCACACTAACAGGACAAAGTGTCCACAAACATTTGACACACAGGTAATCAGTTCAAGTCAGTGCCATTGTTGCTGCAAAGTGTCGGTTTACCCTGAGTCTCCTGTGTACACTCGTATCTTTGTGTGCTGTGGAAAAAAGGGCAGAATATTCTGGAAAAGCCTGAATATTCTGTAGAAAAGCCTGGCCTACATAACTCCGATCCGCCCAGCGCGGCGTGCCAGCTCACCCTCGCTACTTTTCAACAGACTCCACACACACACACACACACACACACACACACTCCAGCTCTTTTCTTTGCCACTGTGCCTGAGAACTAAGGGCCAAGCAGCTCCATCTGATCTTAGCAGGGCAGAGGGGCAGTTTGTCTGTTATTTTGCTCCTAAAATCTCTCATTGTCATCCACCCCCCGCCTTCCTCACTTCTTTTCTCTTTATGGTCTTTACTGTTTTATTTCCACCCCCCGCATGTGTTCCATTTTCACCCTGGGCTTGTTTTCTCTTCACTTACTCAGTCTGTAAATGTAACAGCCACACCTGTGTGTGTGTGTGTGTGTGTTTAAGGGTTTTACATCAACTTGTCCTTTACCAGTTTCTCCCTGGATGTTTGCTTAAGTGAGGACATTTGTATCTACATATCACACCTACATCTCAAACTTCTTCAGTTTGTCTTCAGTTTGCTTCAAGTTGCCCTTTATTTTACATATATACATGTACACTTGTACACTTAAATATGGCATTTTCCTATAAATTTAAGTGCGCAGTATCTTTTTATTTGATAAAGAACAAATACTATAAAGAAGCCGTCCGTCATTTTAAGGCCTCATTTTAGTTTTTTCCAATGTGTTGCATTCAGCAAAGTAGCACTAATCGTGCATTAAAATGTAGAGCATGTAAACGCGAAACTCCCTCGAAATCCTCTCTTGAAGATCTTAGAGTACGTAGGGCAAGGGGCGCGTGAACTATTAATGTCGTCTGGCCGAAGGGCAAAGTTTATGGTGGGTCGATTGTCCCAAAGATGAAACAGCATAGACTGAGTTTAAGTGTGTTGTGTGTAATGAAACTGTATTTTGGTACTTAAGTACTGTAAAAATAACTTGAAAAGGGGAGAAGACAAGGGCAAATTGAAAAGGGAGTGGATGATAAAAGGACATTTGTCTATCCAAAACGTTTGCAATGAGTTTACAATGCATTTACATTTGTCTTGCATTCCCTTTCCCTTTTTGACGGTCATTAAATGACAAAACCTCCAAAAATAACTACAATTACAGAATGATTTTGTTGTTGCAGTGATAATGGAAGGTTACGATTAGCTGTACAGGACTATGAGAGTGTGCATTACACATTTTTCTCTCTGGTGTAGGGCCTGCGGGTGCGGACAGTGAGGGGCTCTGGACTGGCTCTGTCCTTTGGTAGACTCCCGGGGTCTTTGTGCTCGAAGTACATGCTGGTAGATGGAGAAAAGGTCATGTTCGGCTCGTACAGGTCAGTGTGTAGGACTGATTCCCCTGGCTTTGTGAATGAACACTATTATGTCAACTGATTGGTAAGTATATGCACCACCTAAATAATATATCTATCAGTATATTAATATATCCAACACTGGCTAGTGCACACAGTTTATCCACACATCACCCCTTATACAGTATTAGTCAGCATAAACTCATATATTAACATTCATTAATAGGCTGTATATGCACTCATAGGCAAATATATCCGCTACTAGACTAATATAGCCACCAATATGCTCAAGCATTCATTAGTATACGATTATATCCTCCTGTATTCATTTAACTACTCTTATATTCATTAAGTCAAATATATAAAGTAGTAGTAGAATCTATCCGCTAATATGCTCATATATTTAGTAATATAATATTATATTATAACAGACAAATATGTCCATATGCAGACTAATACGTCCATTAATATGCCCATTAGTATACTAATGTATCCGCTAAATTGCTCAGGATATCTGCAAACACTATATCCACTAACAGACTAATATGTCCTCTTATATGCTCCTGTGTTCATTAATAATCTGCTAGTAGAAAATATATGTTCCGTATGTACCATGTTCCGTAATATGTTCTTATATTCATTAACATACTGTTACAGCCATGGATATGCTCATATACTCATTAACAGACTTTTTTGATCCACTAATAGACAAATATATCCACTAACAGACGAATATGTTCCGTAATATGTTCTTATATTCATTAACATACTATTGCATCCACTAATAAATATACTTTTATATACACTAATAGACAAATATGTTGCTTAATATGCTCATATATTTACTAATATACTATGATATCTACTAATAGACAAATATACCAATTAGTAGACTATATTTACTATTACACTAATAAATATATTTATTACTACACTATCATATCTGCTATTAGACTAATATATCTTCTAATATGCTCATATATTCTTTAATATAGTATGTATTGACTAATAGACAGATATATCCACTAGTAGGCTAACATTACTTTCTCTGCTACACTTTTCCATGCAGCTTTACATGGACTTCCTCACGGATGAACCGCAACACCATCACGGTTATGTCAGGCCAGGTTGTGGACTTTTTTGACAATGACTTCAGAGAACTGTACGCCGTGTCTGATAAAGTGGACCTGTACTGTGAGTTCCACATTACTAAACCCCCCATACCAGCTCCAGTAATCAAAACCCCTGCTGCTCCCAGCCAGCCTGCAGTGCCTGTGTCCAGCTCGCGCTTCCAGGTCTCTCTGGGAGATTCCAAACAGGTAAACCTGAAGGTTCCTGCACATAAATATCATAATCCTAAGTATGCCCTGGTGGTGGGCAACAGTCTTGGAATTACTGGATCGTTACAAGATCTCTCCAAGCTCAAGGACTATGTTGGACAGACTAATATGGAGAAACTACTACACACTCCACTGGACGGTAACGAGCAAGTGGACGGCAAGTCCTCTCCATCACCCATAGCCACGAAGGAGACGGCCGAGAAGAATGGAGATGTGAAGAATCCCTCTCCTTTCAGCTTGAAAAAACAGCGTAGCTCCTTCCGGCTTTTCCTCAAAGGCAGATCGCCCAATCACAGTCCAGACTTAAGGACAACAAACCATGACATTGATTCTAAAACAGCCAACTGCATCCCACCAAAACCTGTCAATCACAGCATAGACCCTCTGTCTAAAGTAGCTAATCATTCTAAAGAGGATACTCAATCTAAGGAAGTGCCCTCAAAGATCACTAATCAGTCCAAGAAAGTGCCTCCAAAAATCACCAATTCTGTTAAGGAATCTCCTCCAAAAAATTATAATAATGCTAAGGAAGTAGCTCCGAAGATTGCTAATAATGCTAAGGAAGTGCCTCCAAAGATTGCTAATAATGCAAAGGAAGTGCCTCCAAAGATTGCTAATAATTTTAAAGAAGTGCCTCCAAAGATGGCTCATCATGCTACAGAAGGACCACCTGAGGACCCGCCCAAACCTGCGCCGTCTCACACTCCAGGATCTAAAGCCTCGGAGAGCGACAGCATGACGGAACTGGACGACACGTTCGTGATCATAGAAAAACCAAATATACTGAAATTTGGTAACAAGAAGTCATCTAAACTAGGCCAAAGAAGCATGTCCCTGCAAACCATCAACACAGGAGAGGAGGACGGTATGTAGTTCCACATATTAAAACACCATGCTTTCCCTGTTAGGACACTTCTAAACTCATTATTTGTAACTGTTAGTTTTAACTATGCCCTAGGGGCAACATTCACAAACTTCCTAGCCCTGTTTGCCCAGGAATTTGTCCATTCAGACAGGGCAGGAACACTAATCATACAATAGGACACATGTTACATTGTTACATCTCTAGATTTACTCATGTGTTGTATCCTCTGCTGTTGCTAGCTGTCACTTTACTTTGATGGAGCATGTGAAGCGTGTGACATTACATTTATGAATTTGGCAGAAGCTCTTACCTAAAGCCATTTTGCAGTTTGTCAGGGGTCTCACCTAAGGACTCTTTATTGGTGTTCATGGGCCACAAGGCCTGTGATTGCATGACATTTTGTTCCCCTGTATGGCAGGTGAGAATTCTACCGCTGGAAGGACACCATCCATTGAGCTCTGAGTAATCGTCTGTGCATGCTTTTGCTGTACAGAATTTCAGGTCAAATTCCAAAAGCCTCAAATTCAAAGAAAGCGTTATGCCTGTATTCAAATCGCTATTGGTTAAAGTAGCCCTTCCTCGGGTGATGTTTTAGCCCTTCCTCAATATTTGGGTCCTTAGAACTTGGGGAAGCCCAGACTAGGACTGATAACTAAAGGATTCATTTGTTCCCAGTTTTAACTCCAGAGCACTCAGGGAGCTCAGTAAACTGCTGGCTTTGAATGGCAGGATACCTGAGCTTTTGTGGCCAGGTGGAATAAAGCAGTCTTTGTGTGTGACCCTTGCTTTGTCTCTTCCCAGGCTCAAGAGGGCGAAGGCGGAACCAAAAGAAGAACTGCATTCAGTCATGAGACTGGCGGACAGATCTACAGTAGAAGGTAGAAACATGAAGGATCTTAGAGAACTAGAGACAAGGCCAGCTTGAACAGGAATGTGAAAAGGTCCAGAAACTACTTAAAGGGTTTGCCCTGCGTCTCGTCACTTGTTTAGAAGCCAGGGCAGAACGTTCTCCAGGACTGTAATTTGTTTGCATTTGCGCCTGTAGAAGAACATCTGAGGAGTCGGTAATTTGACGTGACTTTTCATCTCCCAAATGTCTTCTGTCCCCTTCAGTATTGAAATCAGTCTGGAATATGAAATGTGAAACATGAAATGTCAAATGGTTTGTATGTGAACTGAAGAGGCTGGGAATGTTTTAAAAGCTGACGTAACGACATGGCATTCATATGCGAAAGGACGTGAAACAGAACTAAATGCAAGTTGTTTTTTTTTTAAGCGAATGTGGCAGAAATGTTCTCCCTCAGGTTCTTCATGCTTTCTGGAACATGTCATGTCCATGTGAGTCCGGTACAGTATGGTGAAGAGAACCGTACATGATGGCCTCGTTTTGTCTAATGGAAGTACTGTGCAAAGGTCTTAGGCTCCTGTGCTGTAAAGCCAATTTTCTGAGGGATTTTCTGCCAGCATCTACACAAGACAGCTTTAAAATAAAAAAGGACTTGTATTATTTAGAAAAACACGTGTTCAGTAGTAGTGGCCTAGTGGTAGGATACTTGCCTCTGGACCAAGAGGTCATTGGTTCGAGTCCTACCTTCAGCACACCACCACCACTGGGTTCCTGAGCAAGACCCTTAACCTAAATTTGCTCCAGGGAGACTGCCCCCTGTAGTTAAGGAATGGAAGTCGCTTTGGATAAAAGCATCTGATAAATGCCATAAATGTAAATGGTTCCAGACTTCACCTTGACGCCTCTGGCCTTTGCATAAACTACAATATAAAACTGGGCTTCCATGAGGAGCTCTGGAAATGATTAAGCAAACTCATAGAGATATATAAAATCGCTCTTTACTGTTTTCATATTATTGTAGTATTAGCTTTTAAAAGCATATGCTGCTCAGCTAAACAGGTTTTAAATCTATTTTCTCAAGTGTCTAAGACTTTTGCGTGGTACTGTATGTAAAGAACCCAGGAAAGTTGCTGTGCATGCATAGCACATGGATAGCAGCTTCTCACATGACTATGCATGTCTGTAATTACACTCCTCTACAGTGGGCCTGGGCTGGAGAAGCTCATAAAGTGGATAGTAAGTGTTTCAAATAAATTAAATGGCGAGTGCATGTCCAGATACACTGGACGAACTGCAAGCACCTGGTCATTGTCATGCACTCTGTTTGATCACAGTGGTTTAAATATTTGGATTTTTTTATATGTATTATTTTGTATTGAGGACAATTAAAAGGACTTTTTGAGGCGCGGGTGTGTCTCATGTCTCACGCTTTGTTTGTCTTAAAAGTCCCAGTGTAGCGGAAGACATCATTGATTTCCCCCCTGGAGAGTGGGCTTCGATTCCTGCCTTGTGCAACACTCCACTACATCAATAAGGGAAGACTTGGGGAAGACTCCTAATGGTACAGTCAGGAAACAGAAAACTGTACTGATGCTAGAGGAAATTGCTTAATACTGAAATAATTGTAAATAAAACACGAACATTTAAAAACATTAAATGCAAAGCAAAAGGAACATAGCAGCTTGTTCCTGCAGTCATGGTCCAGACTGCAATGCAAACAGTGAATGAGCTCTGGACCTGGTGACTTCACCACTGGAAAACCATTGGTGACCGACAGTCCACTACAATCTTCAGTCCTACTTCAGTCCACATTTCCATGTATCTATTTTGTAATCCAGTCCCTTGAGTTTAAATGCTTATGCATTTTGTGTAAAGTTGCATTTTGTGACATGCTAGTGCTATGCAGATTTGGAAACCACAGAGATGATCTTTAACCTTTCAGAGACAGCGAGCAAGATAAAGATGAAAAGAGACAGAGCGAGGTAAAGGAAATGACAGACAGGAAGTATGAGCTTGCTGCTAAAGGCCACAAGAAGTTTCACGTTTGCAAAGCAGCCTTGGGCAGAAGGCACCTTCCAGAAAGTTAGACTTCACTGTTTTAGCAGATATTACTCCCTTTTTTGCTTCACATGGGCTTTTAATGCATATATTGGATGTAAGCAGCAGAATGTCATATGGGCCTCTATGTTGACCATAATAGAGTGGCATTTTGGCACAACCCTTCCTGAACTTCTGGGGGACCCTAAGCAACATGCTAGATGTTCAAGGCACAGCAATAGAATGTACCACTTGCAGCAAGAAAAGGCCCTGAAATTTGACCTTTGGGCTACAAATACTCGCCATCATTTTTGGAACTCCTCTCAGATGGATGGATATTGCCCTCTGCTGGACGCAAAAGGACGTGCATGCTTAGGTCTCCAGTAAATCCAATGTTAGAAATGTAAAAGAAACTGTTTCATTAAAATTCATTATCAGCAAATACACAGTTGTTCAGTTTAGTCAGGATGGTTTCAGGAGACACGTCTCTTTCAGGTATGCCATCATTCTTTTATTTTGTAATTGTGGTGCGCAGAGGGCCAATAAGACAAATATGCACGCAATGAAGCAAACCACAAAAAAAGTGTATTTTCTAAGTACTTTTGAATACTTTACAAAGTAACATTTAAAAACTAAATACAAATGCAAATATAAGAAGATGCATATGACACATAAATGTGTTTTAAGGAACTTTATCAAACATCCCAAACATATTCAAAGTTTTACATGTAATAATTAATAAATAAATCATTTACATACAGAATCTCTTGCGAAGTCTTTTATAAAAAGCTTAATGTAGAAAAGTAGTACATATCTAACACTGGCCTGCTGAAAAGAATTAGATTTAAAAAATAACTACACTGAAATATAATACAAAAGAGAACAAAAATGATAAAACAAAAAAGGAATGCAACAATACTCAGCCTCTTCACCATGTAACTGCACAGGATACATTTGTACCTGATAATATCTGATAATAATATAATGCGTCATATTACATACTGAAAATAACACAAATTTAAAAAGACAAGCTGCACTACAGTTCTTTTAGACAGGCCATACACATTTTAAGCACAATACATGCATTGTACATGATATAATATTGCTTGTGGTCCTGGCCTAGGTTTGATCTAGGCCTAAAGAACAGTAGCTTTGAGTTGAGGTCCAGTGCATTGCTTGTTAGTACACTTGCATTTAGTCAATGCATACTGTACAGAGTAACCACAGTGGAAGTGAAATTCGCCACATGCATTTCTCGGAAGGCTCGAATAAAATATGAAAATGATCTCTCGCGCCTACATAGTTAAAAATATAAACTCTGAGAAGCGAGTGACAAGTAAACCCACAGTGTTAGGCCACACCTTGGTCCACTAAAATGCCAGGATGTGTCTACAAACATGCTAATGCTAATGCTAAGAGAACTATCCTTTTCCAGTTCATTCTGCTCCTAAGGCTCACTCATGTCAGTATAGAAAACGTATTTATTTTGACATATACTACTTAATGGATAACATTAACCCTCAGTATTTATCAGTAAAATCTGACATCAGTAAATATAACCGGTGTAAAACTAGAACCGTGTTCCTTTTCCTACCCCTTGCTGTTCGCGGCTCGGCTGCTCTCCAGAGCCCCTCCCTAAGCAGATATTCCCCTCCCACTTGTGGGCGGAGCTTATCCTGATAGTTCTCCCGGGATCAGAGATCTTGCGGTTTTTTTTCCATTTGTTATGACATCAATGAAAAGATATTTGCATTTTTCAAAACTCCAGTAGCCGTTGTTATTATTTTTACATGGTTTCTAAATGACAGCTTTAGTTCTACGTGACACAGAAACAGTAAACACAAACCGTGGAACTCCCATATAAAGAGAAGCTGTAATGACAGTTTGCCGCTTGTTGCTTTTCTGGCACAGAATTCTGATGGTTAGCAACTTTTTGGAGCTCATTTATGAGGCTCTGTGTTGCCGTTTCCAATAATTTTTCTTTTCCGAGCAGAAACCATGTCGTAGAAGGGGTCTTTGGTAATGCAGGCTCTAAGAATTGAGAAACACACACACAGGTTTAATTTGCTATTCATCTACAGCCAAGACTGAATCCAAAGTACCATTTCTGTTACAACCCAATAATTATAAGTGTGCTATTCCTGTCAGAAGTTATTTTGCATGCATAGAAAGGTCACTTTATTTGTTTCTCTTGTGATCCCATCCTTCTTCAAAGCTTCCGCAAAGATGCATGAATGAATCATCCTCTGACTTTATCTGGCTTGAGCCTTTTCTGTGATACCTGCTATCTGTGGCTTATCCATCTTTGTTGCCATCTAAAATGTTCCTCCAATTTTCCCTCACTGTTTTAAATAAGCTGTATTTATCGATGAAGCGTGCTGTCGCTCTCTTTGTTACGTCAGTATGATGAGGAAAGTCCCTTAAAATGACCTCATAACTCTAGCATGCAAATTTTCCCCTGATTCTACCAATCTTATCTCTGAAAACCTTAATTAAATAAGAAAAAGACTGCAGCAAACCTCACACTTACAACATAACACATACATCTCTAGTCACTGTAGGGTGAATGGTGTTTTAGCACCATTCTATGAAGTTTGTCCATAAGAAAAGAATACACATGTTGATGTTGGTTTAGGACAGGTCAGTTGATTGTTACAGTGTGTTGGTTTGGTTCTGGTGCTGCGGGTCAGTGTGTTACCTGATGGCATGAATCCAGTCGGTACATTCCTCAGCAGAAGCAGCGCAGATCCGGTAAGACTGATGGTTCCCCACCACCACACGACCGTCTTGATCGGTCTTACATGCCTTTATGTTCTGGCCTTTACCGTGAGGCATAAAGAGCTCCAGGCAAAACTGTATACAAACACACACACACACACACACACACACACACACACACATACACACACACACACACACAAAGGAGAAACCTTTCTTTAAACCCATGGACTCTAAAGGTCAGTGTGCATGTCTGCACTTCACTGTTTTCAGAGCAGCTACTTAATGGATTTAGTGTAGTTGCTGTATAATTTATAGAGATGCTGAAAAATTAGTGAATCATTCCTTTACATGCTGAATAATTAACAGGAGTTACTGAATAATTCATATCAGATCTTACTGCAGAATGCTGTGTAGTCGAGGTGTGTGTCTGACTCCTCACTCTTATAACTAAATATCTTACGCCATCATTTCATTGTAGATACTATAGAATTACTGTATAATCCATAGTGGGTCCTGATTAATTCTTATTAGTTACTGAATTAGTAAAAGTATAATGTATACCAGTTACTTAATAATTCATTACTAAAGGTCATTTCTGGATAATTATTAGTAGTCAGGTATTTCATGGTGATCACTGAATAATGCACATATGTTACTTAAGAATGTATAGTAGTAATGGAATAATACATATTAATTACGTATTAATTCTTACAAGACTGAAAACGTTGTTGTAGTTAATGTAATAACTGATTAACCAATAGTAGTGAATGAATGATTATTCACTGTATTATGTATTAATTACTAAATACTTATTATAGTTACTGAATAATTAATAGTAGTTGTTGCTTATTTATAGGTCTTTATATTAAAAAGCGTTTAGCATAACCACATAGGGGGAATGTGCATGAATGTGCCAATCTGAAATGTAATTTTTTAACCACATAGAAATATTTTGCAATTGGGTCAGTGGTTAAATGGCACAGGCTGAGTCTGACTCAAAAAGCAGAATTCATAATTACTCACGTTTCTCTTTATTCTCAGCCTCTTTCCTTAATCTCAGAACACGCTTTCACTTCTGTAATGATTCAGGGCATCAGCTCTAGAACATCTACTGCCCTACAAACCACTGCCAGCACACCCTACAGCACACACATTCAGAATCCTGAAGCCTGTAACTCGTGTGTGGCTGAAAGTTTTAGACGGTGGTGGAGAGTTCAGAAACACTTATAAAGAAAGAACTACAAAAAGTCACTTCACTGAAAAAATATCAGCTGTGGTTACTTTAAAAAAGTTAAAAAAAAAAGTTTTAGAAAAACTACATAAAGAAAATTTAAGATGGCGAGTTAAAGTATCATACATCAAGTGTGCAGTACTTAAATTTACATGTATATTGTGAGTGTGCAGTACGTAAATGAATGTGTTTATTTGGAGGGTGCAGTGCTTCAGTAGTAAAACTAACAGACTAATTTTATGAAGCAAATTAGCTATCATTTGGGATACATTTTGCACAAATCAAATCCTACATTAAGCACTAACCAGAGATTAACTCTTCTTTTCAACATTTTTAGATAATTGTGCTTTAACACCTTAAAAACAGTGGGGGAAATAATTATTTGATCCCCTCCTGAATTTGTAAGTTTGCTGACTTACAAAAAAAATCACTAACATCTGAGTTAGTTTCTTTTTTTATGGAGAGACAAAGGATGTCATATTCTGTATCAACAGAAATGTAAGAAAAAGCATAGCTCGCCTTCTGTGTGCCCATGTTACACACAGATTACAGTCAATATATCAATTACAGATACTCCTGAACTGAACTGAACTGAGTGTCCACCGAATCAGTTTCTTCCATTCCAGCCTCTCCACCATCATGGGCAAGACCAAAGAGCGTCAAAGGATGTCAGGGACGAGACTGTAGGCCTGCACAAGGCTGGAGTGGGTTACAAGACCATCAGCAAGAAGCTTGGTGAGAAGCTACTTTGGAGTAGCTTGTTAATGATCTAAAGGCAGTCAGTTGGGACAGTCATGAAGAACACCGTTGGTAGGGTCTCCTTGCTAAAGAAGGCACATGTTCATCCAGTCCTAAGTTTGCCAGTGAACATCTAATGATCCAGAGAAGGCTTGGGAGAAAGTGCTGTGGTCATATGAGACCAAAATCAAGCTCTCTGGCATCAACTCGACCCACCATGTGCAGAGGAAGAGAAAGGCTGAGTATGACTTGAAAAACACAATTGAGGGGCCAATTTATGTAGCCATGTATCGTAAAATCCTGGAAGAGAACCTCCTTCCCTCAGTGAAGATGGGTTGTGGGTCTTTCAGCACGACAATGAGCCAAAACATACTGCCAAGGTAGCAAAGGAGTGGCTAAAGAAGAAGCACATTAAGGTCCTTGCGTGATCTAGCAAGTCTCCAGACCTCAATCCTATAGAACATCTATGAAGGAGCTGAAGCTTCAAGTTGCCAAGAAACAGCCAAGAAGCCTAAAGGATTTAGAGAGTTTCTGTAAAGAAGAGTGGGCCAGAATCCCTCCAGAGATGTGAGCAAACCTGGAGACCAGCTACAAGAAACGTCACTGATGTGCCAACAAGGATTTCTCCCCCAGTACTAAGTCTGTTTTGCTGGGGGGAAATGCAAATCAATGTAAAACTTTTATGTATCTTGTGTTTTCTTGATTTTTGATTGATATTCTTCATAAAAATGAAACTACCTCAGAAATTAGAGACTAGTAAATTAGAGATTAGTAATCCCCTCAAACCTTAAACTGAGAACACCCATCGGGCTATTTCAGACACTACATTTAAATTCAAATGGCAAAAAAATCACTCAACCAAGACGAAACATTGTATAATAGCATTAGCTAATAGCAGTACCTGCTTATTTGGGTCGCCCACCTCCCTTACACTCAGGTTCTCCAGTGGGATGATCCCTTTAGGCTCTTTGTCCTGGAAAATAAAAAAGACTAATCAGTACTGGAAGATACTTTAATGCTCAATCATTCAGGGAACTGAAGACATTACTGAGATTTTATCAAAGTCATACTCACTGTTGTGTACTGAAAGTAGTATAGGCAGCTGTCTGTCAGTATAAACCACCTCCTCTTCCATGTTTTCACTTTCCCTCCTACAGGATGTTACAGGATAAGTAACATGGAATTTCAGATATTTTACTTGTGTTTGACTTTTGCATTTAAAGGGGTACTTAAGCATAGATAGCATAAACATTAAGATGCCAGAAACAACAAAAAAGACGACTTTTCAACCGCACCCCCGTCAACAAAAGTAAAAGTACATTTTATTGTACTCAGCCACACATATTTACACAGTGAGACAACATGGCATGGCTCCAGCTTTTATAGTGTCCAAAAAACATACAATACACATTTACAAATAAACTATGAATATAAACTCTAAACTGGAAGTAAAAATGTGCAATTTGGCACATTTTTAACATACAAAACTACAAATATTGCATCTGCGGTCAAGTGTAAAACAAACACAGAATTCCGGAATGTAATTATGTGCTTTATATGTGCAAATGATCACCAGTGCAATACAAATGTAAAAAGTCAGTCTATGAAAATACAATAACTTAAACAGTAGTTAAGCATTGTAGCATGGATGTGTATCATGCAGCTACATTGTGTTTAAAATTTTGGGTAAAAAAGTTTCCATTTATGCCATCCAGTCAAAAAAAATTGTCATCACCAAAAACTCCCAATTCATGACCCCGATTCATGAATGTCTAGTGAGAACCAGTTTTAAGCAGGTTACCCACCCTCTTTCAGCAGCCAGCCCTCACGGTCAGGATTGAAGAAGGTGTGCGTGAGATCATTCCCATCGTCCTCTGGGATTTTAAAAGGTTCATTCTTAATGCTCTCATACAGTTTCTGAAAGGGATTGTGGGAAACTGCGGTGTGAAAAATGACGATCCCTACAAATGTTTAAACTCTAAAGACTCTTAAACTTTAAAGACTTATTATAAGACTTATTATTCTATTATTTAAACCTTCTGTTATTTAAATAATTTCCATGGCAACAAAGTGAATCATATGTATTATTCAGTATCTACAATGAACCATTCTGTCTCTACCACAAATTACTCTGCATTTACTATGAATGATTTAGTAAATACATAGTAAAACAGTATGAAATAGTAGCGGAATGAAAACGAATGAATGAATAAAGACAGAGAATGATTCAGTAACTACTTTAAAACATTCAGTAACAATCCATTAAGAGTTTAAGAAGTTACTGGGTCAGCAACTACACTTTGTCAGCAGTGTGTGTGTGTGTGTGTGTGTGTGGGTGTGTGGGTGTGTGTGTGTGTGTTTAACTCTAAAGCCTTCCTCACCATAAGGAGGTCACTCGGAAGGTCTCCTCCGTTGTTGATGTTTCTGTTCATGCTGATGAAGCGCTCCAGCGATGGTTTGTCTTTCACGTTGGGGTTGTGCAAACTGGTGTTCAGCATGATGATGGCGAAGGACAGAATGTAGCAAGTGTCTGTAAGAGGAACGTACATAAATGTCTTAGGCTCTTACACAATTTGATTAAAGCCATTTTTCTCAGTGTGTGATAAAAACGCTAGCAAAGTTACCATTAGAATAGCAACAAATACAAAAGCAGTAAAAACCCTCAAGATTTGTTCTGGCTATAAAATAAAAAATGTAGTTGATATTGTGTGAGCTGGTGAGGAGAACACAGGTTCGGTTCCAGGTTCCTCCTCGGTTCCTCCAGCCGTTGTTTGGATTATGAAACTCCATCAGCAGCTCCTGATTTAATTTAATGAAGGACTTCTGCAAGAACACACTGATATACTGAACATAACATCACTATTAACTCTATAATTATATTTGTATTTATTCTTTTTGGGTTTTATTTAGGATATTTAATAACATTATCTGTCCTAAACCAGCAGTCCACAAACTTTTTTGTGCCACAAACCAGTTTAATGTAAAACAGTATGCTAGCTGGGTGGCTAAATTTTTGATGTACTGAATCACGTGACCGAGACGAGCATTTTTTCAAAATAAAAGACCTTTTATTCAGACTCTGATGATCAATAAAACATTTATATTCTTTCTTTATGTGCGGCCTGGTACCAAATGGCTCACAGAACTGATATGGGTCCGCGGCCCGGTGTCTGTTTAGGTGAATACAGTAAACCCCCACTTTAACGTGGATCAGCAGTCTCGGTTTCAGTGCATCGTGGACTGCTGTTTCTGAGAACCGAACTAACTTTGTCTTAAAGCCCTGAATTTTTATTACTGTAAATGACATTAGTTTATTACTGTTTACCTGCTTATACCAAAGAAAACAAGTGTGTACGAATTATAGTCCAGTCTATACAGTAACATCGCTATTTACATTCTAGCACTGCAGGAGTTCAGTATAAACTGTACAGCATGATTATGGGTTTGTCTTTATATTTTCTTTAATGCTAATGAGTTTAAAATTACGTTAAAGTGTTATGGAAGCATATTTAGGGTTTACACTATGAAAATAGGCATTTTAGGCTTTTTCTTTTGTAACCACATCACAGCAACGCGTTTTTTCACTATATGCTGGTGCTCTTGGATCATAACCCCTGTGATAAGCGAGGTGACTTTACCTGACTTTAGTGTTTGTTAACAACTTTAGCCTCATAGCTGCTCTTCTACACTAAAGAAGCAAACTGTGGATGTCAAACATGCCCCGGCCGATCGACCACGCCTGCAGTAAGTTGCATCACCGCAAGGCATTAAGTGTTACTGCATTCACGGAGCCTCACAATAAGAGCCCTGTCACTGCGGTTTCGAGCGAAGGTGAGTCTGCACAGTGTTGGAATAAAATAATCCCAGCGAGAGTACAACTTTAAAATTAATTTATTATAGTTTCTTTGTCATAGAATTCATATTTTTTTCTGTTCAGGTTAACATAGAGCCATTCATATACAGAACAAAAAAGGCTTCCTTTTTTATTTTGTTCAGAAATGTACACATTTTCATTTTACCAACAGAGGAGGAGGAAAATCACGCTCTGCTCGAAAACTTCTGCCCTCTTTCTCGCAAACACATCAGCTTTAGCCGGTCCCTCCCGCTGCTGGGACGGAGTGGTCAGAACCCTGAATAGGACAGAATATGAGGAGGAGAGGGGACGCCAAGCCACTCGCACACACACACACACACACGCACTCACACACAGGTTTATATTCAGGCTGGTTGGTGTACTCCACCACATCCTGTCTGGGCAAAAACAACTCAATAACACGGTCCTAGAACCGCTTTTGCCCATCTAGTACACTGCTGCGAAAAGGGGAGGGGTTTCAGTGCTGATAGATACGATATAATTCACTTCTGATTCTTCTCAGGGTCTACATTCATAGTTATTGAACTAAATCTCTTCTCATTTAGGCCATAAATCCACATCTATACTCCAGACACCTCATATCCATTTGGCTCCCACTGTTTGTCCATTTTGCCCAAGTCAGGTTCTAGATAAGAGGCCTCGGCTGAATCGGTGTTTAATCTGGAACCTGGAATACGTAAAGCATTTCAGACACCAAGGGTCAATCACATGGCAACTAATTTACCAACAGGTAAATCACAAATGAGGCAGAAGGCGAAGGAGGGAATAAACATGGATTCAGCCGAAGCGTCTGTTGCCCTCTAGTGACAGCAGTGAGGCCTTGCAGCTCTAAACTGGAACCTCACAACACTGACCTCAGATCAGATTGTCTGCACGTCCCAGGTTGAGCATGAACAAATGATGAAGAAATTCAACTATTGTGGACAACGGCATTGGCATAGCTGTTTTTTTCCAGAACAAAGAGAAAGGAAAATAAATAAAAAGCTGCCTTAGGTGGAACCAAAGAGACGCAAACGAACAAAAACAACAAGAAGAAGAACAAAAATCACAATAGCAGAATTGGCTTTTAAATTGATTGCAAAAAAAAAGGTGGCTTGAGAAAATATATTGTAACAGTGCATGATTAGTCTCTCGCTCTCTCTCTCTCTCTCTCTTTAGCCCCCCTGTGGTTTTCTCCTGGTCAGCAGGTCCTTGACTAATGACCCTGTTAGACTAAGGTTCAGCTCAAAGAACACCAGTGTGTGTGAGTGTGTGCAACCATAGGTTGCAAACATTAACTACACACACACACACACACACACACACAACATGCATTACACTTTGCATCATGTGATGGTCACAGATGAAAAGGGATGCTGACATGGTTTAAACCAGGCGCTGTTGTCTGGCTGTGTGAGACTGTGTGTGTGCGTGTGTGTGTGTGTCCATCTGTCGCTCAGTACATAAGCATCATCACTGCCTTTGATCCTCTCTGACACAGCATATGGGCTCCCGGACACACACACACACACACACACACACACACACATTCTGCTCTTCATTCACTCTTTAAATTTCCTCTCCAGGTTTGAAAATGGCTTAAAGGGAAATTTCACCACTTTTTCTAAATTTCTGCACCCTGGTTACAGTATGAACTAGGTCACTCATAGTGGTTTGGCAGGAAATGCTTGGTTTTAAAGAGATGATCCGTGTCCAAATCGTTCACAGTGGTGAGGAATGGAACCAGCCTCTAAAAGTTAAAATGATTATAAATACACGACCTGATGTCTCTGTGTGTTATGATGAGGGGAACAAATATAACATAAATACACCCACAGCGGAGGGATACATGCAGGGCGTTGTGAGGCAAAAATACAAGACATTTTTTTCACATTTCCCATTATTTTACTATCGACATCACATATAAAGACTCAGACGACACATGTAGGTTCACTGGAGAGTAAAGATGATGTCTATATTTGTGTTCTGGACGTGGTGACGCCTGGTTCCATTCACCATCACTGTGAAGAAATCGGAGTCATGTAAATCTGGGTTTCTCAACCACTGGGCCGTGAAGACTTTTGATTGGGCCGCAAATCTAAAATCGAGACAGGCCATTGGTTTATTGGGCCTTGGGAACAGGCCATGATAAACAGGTGGGCCTTAATATTAAAAAGGTTGAGAACCACTGATCTAAATGACTGAACTCTGCAGGATTTTTGAAAAATCTGTTGAATTCCCCTTAAAGAAACCTGATGTTTCATACAGGATTGGACTGTGAAATGGCAAAAACGAGTAAAGTAACAGAAAAAAAGCAAAGCTGCAACATTACATGGCAAATCTTAGTGGATCTGAATCCCTGACAGACTTTTAGTGGGCCAAAAAATTCACAGAAAAAACAAAACAAAAACAACCTCCCAAATAACATTAACAACAAGTGCATCGACAGATATGTTTCAGTAAAGTCCGTGCAACGAGGGAAACAGAATCGTGAAGAAAGAACAGATTGGAAGGACGATGGTACCGGTAGACGGTGCTTCAGCGAAAAAGAAATAAAATAAAGACAAGCATCAGATTAACACACGTCTCTGCCCCCTTTTCCATCTCCACACAATACAATGTTTCCCTTTTTATTCTCAGGAATATGATCATAATAACTTAATGTAAACAGCAACAAGGAGACATGTACAACAGCAAATAGCTTAATAATTATGTAAAAAAAAAAACAACTAAAAAACAATAAAGAATATCAAGACAAAGCCTCCAAAAGGACGGTCTGCAGACTAAACAATGGAAAGGCAGAGAGAAGGAGGACAAGAGAGACACCCCACCCCTCCAGTGCACCTCCCTTATTATGGTTTAAGAGTAATTTTCTAAGTGTTTTTTCGAGGGAAAACCGCAGGTTTGGGCGGCGGCCAGCAGCCTCGAGCCGTTTCTCCTTCACCTCGCGACTCCAGCTGGGCAATGATTACATTAAACAATCAATGGAAAACCCGCCTCGACTCGCGGCGGCTTCTTGCGAGAAGAACAGAGTGGGACATGGAGTAAAATCTCTTCCTCATGAATTTTTGTAAATAAAGTCGCTTGCTCTTATCTGTGTGGATGCCTTGCCAAGTACTGGCCTGTACACTCGCCCCACCTCTTCCTCTCACTCGCTATCAGAATCATGGCAGTGATGCCAGGCCACGCCCCAATACCCACCCCCCCACCCCCGTCACGCCACCCCACCGCTGAGCCCTGGAGAGGAAAACAAACTCTACAATCTTGTAGGTTGCATTCCAAACCAGAGACGTCCTGCCCTGCCCCCTTCGCCCTGCATAACTGCTCAAAGCTGGCTGTCCACTGCTGCCCCAAGTGTGAACCTCTGAAAATGAACCGGCCCAAAGTCAACTGTGTGATTTTTAATCATGAGTCATTCACTTAACGTCTCTTGAAAGAATGGTTGGGCAAAAAATTACACATACCCATTTCCAACTGTGCCATCGATCAGCCAAGACACACTTGGAGTTCAGAGGCTGACACTAATAACACTAGGAGTCAATAGTCACCCAAATCTACCTCCTTAAAACTTCTCACAAACTACACACAGCTCTTTCATAAAGTGGCGGACTAGTCGAAGTGGTTTAAAGCACAACTTAAATTACAAAAACGATGACAATCTAATCGTGAATTCAGAACAACACACGTCTGGAAAGACTCCCTCCTCATGCAGCTATAGGAAACACTTTTGCTCATTTTTATAGACGCTATGAGTCATACTGTGTCCTAAACCACGTCAACAAGTCTTTGCCGCCCTACTGAAGAGCTGAGAGAAGCTCTGGTGGTGTTTTTCTGCAGAAACCGTTTGAGTGACACTTGGGTTGAAACATGTCTTTGCTCTTCAACTACACTGGGAGAAATAGCAAACTGTGATTCTTAGTTAAACCATTCCTGGAAACTGCAGACTTATAATTCACTTTTGGACTTATTTTCCAGGAACTACTATAAATTATTCAGTAGCCACCATGAAACAGTGTAAGCCATGTAGCCACGAGAATGAAGAAGTGAAGTCTGGACCTGCTGACGGTGCATTCCCAAGGGGTTCCCAAAAACTTTAATGTCCAGATGACACATTCATTCCGACAGATCGCAACGCACCGCAGGAAGCATAGGGGGCGATCATTGCACCACAACACGAAATTTGTGGCTGTTGGAACAAAACCTTTATCTTCATTTTTGACATAATTTTAACATTAAAAAGAACCTGCTGACTTTGGTATTGTATTAAAACAGCATGATAATTTGGCCTTTAGAAATGGCTGATATTTGATATTTGATTAGAAGTTAGGAAATATTTTTTTACTCTATAAAGTTACTTTTAGGGGAAACAAGGTTTTTAAAAAAATGCTATTTAACACATAAGTTACCATAGCAGTTACTGAACATAAGGTTGTAAAAGTACTAAAGCAATTATCCTTGAGTTTGTGGGACCAATCGGAGGATGTTTGCAGCCCTGGACCTGTTAGCGCCCCGGCTCTCATGCCTTTTGAGACATTTGAGTCGAGTGGAACCGAGATATGGCAGGAAGTCCATAAGGGTTTCATTCTTTTGGAATGAATAAAATACCTCCTCGCACTTGCGTTCCGATCAAAGGTGACTCACTTGGCTGACACGGCACCCGCTGAGTGGGTTTCCAGCTGTGCACTTGCAACAGTAATCCAGTGCATGTGTTAGTGTGTCTCTGAAAAGTGTGCTAACAGCGTTAGATCCAGGATCGCAGCACCGCTGCACTGCAGTGGTGTGAAACATCCCCCACCTCTACCGACCCCCCCGGGTAGGCAGGAGGCTGGAGCTGGAGCCCAAATGCGGCGGCTTAAGCGGCCGCTGTAAAGCGGTCCTTAATCCTCTTGCCGCGCCGAGAAACCCACCCACTCGGGGAAATAGGAAACTGCGTCAGGGCAGGAGCTCTGGAGCCATTCCTCCAATGGAGAACCACTGTTGTGTCAACATTCGCAAAGAATAGGGATGCAAAAGACTAGAATGTCCGATTAAACTTAAGGGTAACAATAATTATGCTCCCAAAGTATATTTAACCTGTTACCAAATCCATGTAACATCATTACTGTGACTTAAGTAAAGCCAGTATTCGATTCGCTTTCACCATCAAAGGACATGCATATCAGCCAAAACATGCAAAAATAACATTTCAACTCTACACTTATTTACAGTTGAGTGCAAAAGTGTGCATGACACGTTTTCTTAGTGAATATAAGTTCTCTACAGGAAACTTAATTATGCACATTTTAATGCACAGTTTCTCTTTAGTTGCCAAACTTTACTACACTGCAGAAAATAAAACCTAAAACATCAAGTGAACAACTCCTGCACATTTGGCTTGTTTTCAGTAAATAAACAGTAATTGCACACTGAAATGCGCAGTGTGTTCTCTGTAGAGGATGTGTGCTTAATAACACGTAGGCCATGTCCTCACATACACGGGTGTTTCTGTGCGTTGTGACCTTTTGTCCCCACATAGACTCAGTGTAAACGTTTTTGAAAACGAAGATTTTGAAAAGCGGACCATTTCGCGTCATAATGTGCGCCACTCATATGAGATCACAGTTTGCGGCGTGTTTGCTATAAGTGTTCGTCTTCAGTGCCCGGCGTTTACAAAGTACTACTGCTCTCAACCTCGTCAGGAGTTCTGGCCTGCATACACTCAGTGGCCTTGCCATGCTTTTGACTAGTGTTGCAGGGTTTAACGGATTTGAATTTTAACCGCGGCGCGAAACATTGCGGTTAATCCACCTTTAAGACTTCCCCAACGCCGCGAAACGAATCCGCCGGAACCACAGACATATGATAGTGTGAACCGTATGGATGAAAAACAATAGTGAGACCTGCTCAGATCGCTCTGGTGTCCCAATACTTCAGTCCCCCACGGAACGTGCCTGCGGTTTTTCTAGGTGGGGCAACCACCGATCTCTGTGAAACTTCAGTTAGGGCTCGGTGACACCTTTCCAACGACTCCTCGTTTGCTTCTTTAAAACGCAGCAGTTTTAACTGCACTTTTAATTTAAACAGTGCAATTTATGTTCAAGTCATCAGGGAGGTCTAAGTTCATTTCTCTTACTAAAAAAGATACAAACTATAAATATAAAAAATGCGCAATTCATCAAAGGAGCTGGATGTTTTTACACAGCAAGTTTGTAATTTAATTACAAATTCTCTGTTCCAGGAGTGTATTAAAATGCAGCTTTAAATATCATCTGTTTGCCCAGAGATTACTTGATTTTTTTTTTTTATTTTAACTTGTCTTGTGTATTCAAAAGGCAGCTGTGACCTCTGTCAGTGCAGCTCACAGATTTTTACAGCCTTACAGATGGTTACAGAAATAACTATTATTTTACAAATTGAAAAGCAGCAATAATTAGCTTCTGAAGTTCAAAACCATGTGCTTTCATGACTTATATATATGTTAATACAGCTGTGAAATCAATTCACATAAAATAACCGTGATAATCGTGAAACCGTGATTATTTCTCAGACTATAATCGTACCACCAAAATTCTTTATCGCTAATTTTGACACCATTTTTTGCGAATGCATGTGGACGGAGATATATTTGAAAACTTTTTTTTTTTTTAAACGAAAATGGAAAATATCCGTGTACATGTGGACATGGCCTTCGAAAATCAACAAAAATGTTTGATCAGGAATATAAAGACTTTTGCATTCAACTGTATAGAAACAGCTGTCTACACTCACTGGCCACTTTATCGGAAACACCATAACAATGCACATTGTAGTCTGTTTTTGTCTTGAGCACATCTGTTGCACCATGTCCCCACCCAAAACACTTTAGTGGCATGTTAGAGTGTGGCGCGCTGGTATGAGTGGACCAGTAGTGTTATTGTCCAGCAGCTCAAAACATATTGTTCGTATATTGTTTTGAGACAAAAAGGTACTCAATTGGTGGAATGTCCCTACAAAAGGGTGCATTTGGCCTGATTTGCATGCTTTAGAAAGGGAGGACGGGCCATAGCCACCTTTCTCTATCCATATTGTTTCTCTCTCTCTCTCTCTCTCTCTCTGTCTGTCTCTCGCTCTGCTTGCCACTTGTGTCGATTGGGCTGCCGTTACAGGCAGGGTTGGGCATTGCCATGGAAACTGAGGCTCAGCCTTCCAGCCTGATGCAGCGGAGTAGAGATAGGCACGGCCAGCTGATCAGGCGCCATCAACCTTCAGTGTGTGTGTGTGTGTGTGTGTGTATGTGTGTGTTTTGTTGGGGGCAAACTCCAGACTTGAGAAATAGATCCCTCTGACGTGGGGGGGTGGATTATTTTTGGCCTGTCAGTCAGGGAAACCTCAAGGAGCTGGCAAGGAAAAGGAACGTGGGGGTGTGTGTGTATGTGGGGGCGGGGGCCGGACGTGTAGAGAGTGAACAGAAAAAGGGGAAACATGAACTCAAGATCAGGAAACATGGCAGTGACCTTGTACTTCCCCTCGCAGAGATAAATAACAACATGCAAAGATTTACGTATAAAGGTCCCTCCCTCATTCCCGTTTGTCTGGCACAAATAGGTGTTTTTTTTGTTGAAGTGAGGGGTACAGTCTCTGAGACACAAACACTCCTGCATACTCTGTGAATGCTAACGTTTTGTTGATTTGGCTTTTCCTCATCCTGCAGTGACCCTTGGCATTCCACGAAGACGACACAGGTGGCAGTGCTGCTTGAGATTAGCATCAGGCGTGATCTCGAAATGGGACAGTTCGCTCAACTTGCCACCGACTTGAACCCTCCAGTAAATCCTCCTACTCTGAGCTTTCGCAACGTCTGCATTACAATCGATAGCACAAGCTGGTTGCTTGGTCAGCCAAGACGTGATACCATCTCGACACCATGAAACCACTTCAAGATGCGACACGCTTAACCTGCCTCTTCAGGGGAGCTTTTCAGCGTCACCAGCTTGGGTTGCAGCGAAGGGTTGAGGGACTTGACAGTGTTATCGCCCCCTACTTGGAGATTTCACGCTCAGTTTGTACCCATCCTACTACGTCCCACATTTAGACTAATCTTCCTTGGTCGTTACGAGATCACGGCCCTAGATACAAGCTTGATATATCTTGTGTGTCTTCGTGAAAAAGAGAGATGGGAAAAAAAGAGGGGTCGAGGAAAGTAGAGAGGAATCTTAATCTTTACATGCATGGCTGTTTCATTATCACACTTTCGATCAAGCCTTTGTTCCTCGGACTGCTGGTGACCCAAACCTTATTTACATTTACATTTATGGCATTTATCAGACGCTTTTATCCAAAGCGACTTCCATTCCCTACCTACAGGGGGC